>JAKSZP010004131.1:0-150163 GCA_022478985.1 Massospora cicadina
GTACCAGTGGAGCGGTGTGTGTTGAGTTAGTAAGGCGTGGACGTGGGCGAGCAGATGGGCCGGGTTGGGAACTAATTGCTGGGGCCCAGCAGTTCTGAAACTGACCAAGGAGGATGATTTCAGTTTTGGAGGCGTTCAGTGCCGCGTTGCTTACCAGTAATATTCCTGGATGAGGGCTTCAAGCGCGCGTGCATCTTTGTTATTAGACACTCCCACCACGCAATCATCTGCAAATGCCATCATCTTGACTGGGGTTTGGCCTGGCACATGGACCCCAGTGAGTTGGGCATTCACATTTCGCAGTAGTGGGTCAAGGCTGAAGTTGTATAAGAGTGGGCTGAGGGGGTCCCCTTGTCGCAAGCCCCTTTGAGGGCGGAATACTTCCATTAGGAAGCCTGGGCCATGCACTGCCATTGTCACAGATTCCGTGAGCAGCATTGCCCAGTTTATGAAGCGGGGGGGTAGGCGGAATTGATGGAGGCAGGCCCTGAGGTATTCCCAGTTTACTCTATCATAGGCCTTTTGTTGGTCCAAGAATACCAGTGCCCCAGAGGCTGTGGACTGACATGCATTAGCCACGGAGTGCACGTTATCCCAAATTGACCTTCTGGAGATGAAACCAAATTGTTCTGGGGAGATGGTGGCAGATGCTATAGTCCCTAAATGGTTAGCCATAATTTTTGTTAAAATTTTTGTGTCTGTGTTTGTTAGAGAAATGGGGCGCCAGTTAGCTAAGTCAAGCTTATCCCCTTTCTTGAAGAGTGTGACAGTAAAGGCCTCATGTCCTCCTGGTAGGAGGCGCGTTTCCAACAGGCTTTAGTTAAGTGAGGCTACCAGCAATAGGGATATATATTTGAAATATTTTTTGTAGAACTCATATGGAATGCCATCTGGGCCTGGCCATTTTTGGTTTAGCGCCATGAATGGCTGTCCATAATTCATTTGGAGTAATTAAATTCATTATTTTTGGGTATCAGAAAATGGTGCGGATATGAGCTCAGTTGAGAAATTCCGCCATTTCAGCTGGCTGAATTGGTTTAGTCTAGTATAACTTGGAGTAATATTTTTGCATTTCGGATGCCACTTCGGCCGGTGTGTCCACGATAGAATTATCCGATCTTCGCACCTGTGTGCAGGCCACGCTCTGGCGTGGTGCAAAAAATTTTTTGAAGAAGTATGCGGTGCACTTGTCGCCTTTAGTGATGCGTGTGGCCCTGTATTGGACACAAACCTGATGTTTGTGTTGCCTTTCAAGTGCGTTGAGGTGGGCGGCTGCCTCTGCCCACTTCCAGCCCCATGCAGGGCTGTATCCTGTGGCTAGAATGTTGGACTCCAAGTGGGCCAATTCCGCCAGAGCGCATGAGATAACCGCTGATGTGGCTCGTGAGCATCTGGAGGAGAGATGGCGATAGTGGCGGATGGTGTCCTCTTTGAAAGTTGCCCATGTGGAAATGGGGTCCGCGCAAAATGGTGCAACAAATGATTTTGCCAAAGTTGCCTCTTCCACCCACGTGGAAAATCCTGGTGATGCGAGCTTGGGGGGGCGGATTTTGCACCAATGTGGGGTCTTTGCAACTGTGATGGGTAAGTGGTAGGTTATCAAAACCAGTCGGTGATCAGAGAATTCTATTTTCATTGTTTTGAAGTGGGAGATGTGGGGTTAGGATTTTGCTGGCATTAGAATAAGGTCGATGCGGGTCATAGCCTTAATTGGCCATTGTGGACGTGGGGATGCATCATGTTTTTGAGCAGTGGGGCATGTCGCAGCAGCGCATCCATTAACCCAAGGGTGGCTTTTAGAATGCGTAGTTCTACGTGACCCTGTGGGGCGTGGGGTGAGGGAGGCCACTGGTCCATTGGTGAGGTTAGCCAACAGTTCATGTTGCCAACTAGGAAAGAATCATGGGGTAGCAGGAGGGATTTGACCGACGAGAAAAATTCCTGATGCTTGTGTGCACCGTTTGGGGCATAGATGTTGACGATTGCATGTGCAACGTCAGCCCACGAGAAGGTGATGATGAGCACTCGGCCATTTAGGAATGTTTCTGAGGATGTGAATTTGAAAAAATTATTTTTCTGAATTAGCACCTCACAGTGCTTTGACCAAAAGGATAGGGATGGGAGGAGCATTGTTTTCCAAGCTTCCTTGGAACCTCATGGACAGTGGGACTCATGGATGGCCAGGATATCCATGGGTAAATTGCGTTGCAAAAAACTCAGTTTCCTAGCCTGGGACGGGGAGGCCTTGAGTCTGGCGATATTCAATGTCCCTAGAGTGAAGGTTTCCCCCATCACACCTTAGGTGTGAGGGGGTGGGCCCCTGGGCCCACCAGCCTCTTCAAGGTCCCCACGGGCTTTCACAGCAGCATGGGTGTTAGCAGCAATGCTATCGGGGTTTTTGTTAAATTTTGTGGAAAGAGTCACGTTGGCTTTGGCCTTTGCTTTTTGTTTTCCTGACGTCGGACGAATTTTTTGTGGTGCGGATAAGTTTGGTGCACTGTCAAGCGGGTCAAAAAAAAAATTTCAGTTGGGATAGGTCCCAAGTCAGTTTTGACTGGAGCTTGGGTGCAGCGATTGGGTGAGATCAAATCTCCCATCAGATCCTCAGATTGAGTGGCCCGCTTGGTATAGGCTTCCCAATCTGATTGGATGATGGATTCCTGAGTTGCTTCCACCGCGAAGGTCTCCATGTCCTCCTGGCGTTGTGAGTGTGGGATGGCGGTGGTGGCCTTGGCCACTTCTTTGGCTGCGGCCCTACAGGCCTGCTTGGCCTTCTTCCGCTCCTGCAGGGAGATGGGCTTTACCAATAGGTAGCAGCCTTGTGCTCCCCATGGGAAAGCCTCCTTGGTGCTTGCAGTTGGTTCGTAGTGCGCCTCTCCGCTGGCCATGGCTGCTGAGGGGTGCTCTTGGAATGTGATGCCCTCCTTGATGGGGCATGCATGCGCCTTATGGCTGAACGCGTCACAGTGGGTGCAAATGGGGGGCGCGCTGTCCATGGTTACCCAGAATGGGTGGGTGGTATACCCTGCAATATCAATAAAAGTGGAGTGCGGGATCTGGGTTAGGTCCTTCACAATCTCCTCAGTTGGGGTCATAACTGCGATGGCTTTGCTGGTGCACAGGTGTGGCATCAGCATGAAGTGTTGCATTTCGAAAGATTGTATTTCACTGTATACAGCGAGACCATCTTTCAGATGTTGCTCCAAAATGTCACGTTTTACCGCAGTAGGCAAAAAGTCAAATGTGAGGAAAATTTGGAATGATTTTGTCCATCTGGTGCATTTGGTTTCGACGACCCATTGTCCTTCAGGGAGGTTGACCACTATGTGCACTGATGCAGCCTCGTCTGCTGCTATTTTGCTTTTGAAACCTAGGTCCAGCCAACTGCATGACATGGAGTGAGGTGCAACGTACACCGCAGTCAGGAAAATTTTGTGTACATCTTCACAAAATTTTTCCCATAAGGCCATTTTTTGGATGTCCAGATACACACGGACTCCAAATTCTGCCAACAAAAGTAGCTGGGAGTGTAGCGTTTTGATGTACTGGTTGCATCGTGCTTGCCACGCAAGTATCTCCGGGGAAATTGTGACCGCCAGTTTTTTGAGATTTTTGTCTATTCCGCCAGATTCTCTGGGGCGTTTTTGAATGTTGGAGGCCGCGGGCCTTCCGCCTGCTCCTCTTACCTTGCTTGCCCAGCTGCTCCCTGACATGGGCGCAGACTAATCTCCTCTGTGAGATTATCAAACTAGATTTAGTCTTGAATTGAATAGGTTGCAAAAGTGTTTGCAACGAGAAAGAAAAGTTTTTAACAGCTCTCCCTTTAAAGATTCCACCAATGTCTCCACAATTGCTTCTGCCAAATTAGTATGGCAAAATAAAAACTTTTGCGCCGAAATCCTCAAATGTCAGCACCCCCATGGGTCTAAAAGTTTGTATGAATTTGATGGCAACAAGCCCTCGAAATCAAGGTCCAAAACCCTCAACCCCTTGGAAAAGATGCCTTATGGGCACGCACATTTAGTAAATAAGGATCAAGTGTCAAATTTTTGGCATAACTCGCCAATGGCATTGGGTCATTGGGAAATGTTGTCTTCAGTTTGAAACCTGTTTCAAAAACATTGAGGACAAAGCCTGACAGGTGCATAACTCATAATAAGAATGTGTCCAGTACTTAATCCTCAGTTAAACTTGCCAATAACATTTGGCCATTGGGAAATGTTGTTGCCAATTCAGAACTCCCCTCAAAAATATTATGGACAAAGCCCAACAGGCATGTACCTACTAAGATGAATGTCACCAGTAGCCCAGAACCTTTTTTACATTTATGCTCAACATTTGATTCATCTTTCTTGGTAAAACGGATGCCAAAGCGACCAGGTGCAGGCAGGTTGGGTATCCTGAACCTGTTCCTGACCTCTTTGAACAGCCCCTATGTGAAGGTGGCCTTGGGAGGTTCCCGTTGCCTGTTGGGTAAGACGCTGTCATGATAACCATTAAATTTGCAAGGAATCCGCAATTTGGGCATCTGAGGTCAAACTGACAGCAACTTAGCCCACCACTGACAATTTCAAAGTTGGTTCAGATTAAACTAGTTTTTACCCCTCGCTCAAAGTTCGCCAGGTTAGTTCAAATATTGGGGCCCCAATCCCAAGTCTTTCTAAGCTATTCCCTAAAACAATCATCTATTTAAGCATTTGTAACACACTGAGGAAAAAATGGCTAATTTACATTTTTACATTCAATAGAAATCCCATTTACTGGTTTTTTCTTTCTGCTTGACATCAATTTAGAAAAATTTTAGAAAAACAAGTCGAATTTCCACCACCACCTCACCACATCAATCTCCTAATTTATGTCCTTGGATCCACCACCGCTGCCCCTGTATGGGGCACCGGTGCTCCACCCTCTAGCGTTTACCACCCAGCAGGCAAACGCATGCGGACTGGCTCATCCAGGCCGCCAAATACATCTGGCACTTTGTCCATCTAAGGGGACTTAGCACTCCAGCTTGCACAAGCCCACCTAACCCGCCCCTACCCCCTAGCCCTACCCCAATCCAATATTTGCTTTTGCCTCCACATTGAGTATGGACGCCTCTTTCCATACGCTGACAAAGCAATAATTGAGCTGGCAATGGCCACCTTTGCGCCAGCAGGGTTTATCGACTTCTGCCCTTACAAGGGCTATTTTAATATTGGATTCCTCACTGAAGAGGACACAGCTGCTGCTGCAGCTACGCCGCTAATTTATAACAATACCCCCATTACCACCACCTGAACTTGCCTCCTAGAGGACACCACACTTTTGGTAACCTTTGCAAACCTCCTTACACACCTTCCTCCTCAAACACTTTATGAGGAGTTGATGTCAGGGTTGTCCACATACGGTGAAAATCCTATCCTCCAATTTATTATCCCAAGTGGTGCTGAATGCCTCACGGCACCTCAGGCAATGGCCACCATTACCCCCATCAGCTGAACATGTCCCAGCATATCCCACCACGTGCCTGTATGCCATTGGCACCCAACCACTTCTTTTGGGCCTACATCAACAACAGTTGCACAATTTGCCCCATTTGCTATATATTGGACCACACCAAAAAAGCATGCCAATATAATTCATACCCTGCAAACACAGCCAACTCCACCCATGAGGTCACACCAACAGCATTCTAGTAAAATTTTGGCTGCTCCCACCCCCACAGGCCATGAGCTCAAATCAGAAACAAAACCTAGCACCTCAAACCCAAGCTAGTTAATGCACACCCATTCCAACCAATTGGGAGTATGATTGGACCTATGTTCAATCCAGAAGATCTCCCACCCCAAAACCTACCCAACCAAAATCACCTACAACCCAATATTCCTGAATCAACTAAAATCCCTGGAAATTATTGTGTGTAGTAACCGAATTGGGTGAAATTGTCCCATCACCAAATTGACCATTTGATTTAACACCTTATCTGAATTCATATTTTAATACCTCAGCCACAACCAACCAATATGTCTGAAATACAAAGCCCTTCTCCAAAGTGACCACCAGCTTACAGCGGCTGCAGTGGCCAATCCCAAATCAATCCTTACTCACATAATTTGTGCAATATCTGTCAAAGAATTTAAAAAAGGGCTGCACCGTCCATCAAACTCCTCCAACTTTCCTCCTACCACAAAAGAGGAAATCCAACAACTATATGAAACTGCCACCACCTCTGTCAAGTATGTCACAGAATTAGAAGAAATTTTCCACATCTACACGCGCCACAAGAGCCAATACTGCAAAATGGAACAACTTCTAAATGCCCACATCCAGGCTGAACACCACGTTGCCAAACTCATAGAGGCTTTAAACCAGGCCCAAATTTCTGATCAAAATGGCTATATCCTTCACCTCGACCCTCATCCTGCAGATGCCCCAACCCCCCTGCTCTGAGCATTGATCCGCCTCTTCAATGCGGAGCCTAATGATGACCCACCCAAACCCCCTCCCCTCCACCATGATGGTATAAGCGGCTCACCGCTGTGCCACCTGATAGGTTATTTTCTTATTTCTTTTAGTGTTTCACTGCCCAATAAGGCGGTCAATTCACGTTGTACTTTATAGTCAGTTTAGTTTTGGAATATTAGTTTTGGTATTGTTTGTCCCCTGGTTGGCTTGCCTCAATCAAATAAAAATTTCCATTTCTCAAAAAACCTTGCTTTACCATGACAAAATTTAAATCGCCTATACCAATCTAATTATTTCAAACTCATAAACCCGCGGGCCCTGAGGTTGTGATTTCCTGGTTTGTTGCCAGGTTTATTCTCGCACTTATGGCCTCTTAGTGCTCTCTGGAAAATTTTCTTCCAGCTTTATAACGTCATTCAAGCATCAGTGCCTCTGACATTTGGGCTTACCATTTGGGTGCTTCAGCATCCAGACTGGAGGCCGGTCTAAACTTACTTTTCTGCTATCATGACATAATCAACCGTCCAATAATTTCTGCCATTTTGCCCTCCCCGTCAAGATTGGCGCAGCAGTGGTCATCTACTATCAGATGGATAGGGTTGTAGAGGAGTTTTACTATGGCCGCACTGGCCCAGTGTCTCCAACGTTTATTCAGCCCACCCTCCAAAATGGGATTTTTAGGCTAAAAGACGCTGAGGTGGCCTTGGTTTCAGATCCCAGCATTGAATCAGTGTCTGTATTGATTCTAAAAGTTGTTGCAGTCCCCATGCCCATGCTAGTATGTTCTGGCTCTCCAACTTATAAGTCATCTGCCCCTGTTGCAAACCTTATGATTTCTCTCAAACTAGAAGCAATTTCTTCCTTATCAACAAACTTGACCATATATTCTAATAAACAGAATTCTGCCTAATTTTTATCACCAATGTAAATTAGTATTGGATCTCACCAGGTATCTTTTGATGCCTTGATTGACACTGATGCAGCGGGTAACTTTATGAGCCTTAAGTTGTCCCACCAGCTTGATCTTGACCTGGATGTGGGACCTAAGGTGATGGTCACTTTATCATTCTCCCAGTCATCATATAAAGTGCAGCTTAGTACCTTTCTAGAATCATCAGTTTATTTTTTGCAATCATTTTTCAGAGATGGCAAACCTCGTCCTACTGGCAATTTTGGGTGTGGGTTGGTGGCGTTGTCAGCATGTAAGGATTCACCTTGAGTCTAATATGCTGTCATTTTCAAATGGCCAGATGGAGGGCGAGTTCAATTACTCGATATTCTCACTAAAGCTTAGGGTTGCAGTTCAATTACTTCCCTTATTTCCCCTGTGAGCCTTTCATCAGATTTTCCAGAAGCGTTGATGGGTTTTCAGAGTATTTTTAACTCCAAGAAGATGGACTGTCTTCCCCCTTTTAGAATTTGACTTGGGGTTAAGACTACAGTGCAGGTGGTGAACATTAACTGCCCACTGTACCCGCATACAGTGGGGGAGGTTGCCCTCAATTCATGGTTGGATGATATGCTTAAGAAGGATTTTTTTTTAAAAAAACTTTCCTGGTTGCTTCTCCCATTGTCTTTTCCAATAAAGCCGATTGTTCCCTTAATCCCTGCGTAGATTATGGTCATCTTAATAAGATCACAGTCCACAATCTCTATCCTCTGCCTTTGGAACAGACTATCAGGCAAGCGATTGCCAAATTGCGTGTGTTCTCATAACTTGATCTTGTTAATTATTCCATCAAATTTGGGTGAAGGAAAATAAGGAATGGCTTACTGCAATCTAAACGAAATGAGCCATCTTCAAGTTTCAGTGATGCCTTTTGGGCTAAAGAATGCACCAGCCACATTTCAAAGGATGATTAATAGTGTTCTGGGTGATCTCCAGTTCACCTGCGCGGTTGCATATATTGACAATATCTTGGTACAGTCCCCTACTCCCAAACAACATGCAAAGGACTTGGAGGCGGTATTGGCTGCCTTACATAAGGCTGGCCTGTTTGTTAAGCCTTCAAAATGAGAGTTTTTAACAGGAGGAAGTCACCTTCTTGGGCAATCTTGTTTTAAAGTATGGGTACGCCATTTCCCTCAATAAGCTGGATACCATCCGTGAATGGCCAACTCAAAAACCCAGAAACAATTGAGAAGCTTTTTGGGCACTATCATATTCTTAAATAAATTCTATCGCCCAATCCCAGTTAGCTGCCCCACTTCAACCGCTTATGGGTAATAACGTTCCATTTTGTTGGACGCCGGAGTGCCAAAAGGCATTCAAGCTGATTAAAAAGGTGTTTTTGTCATCTCCTATCCTAAAACATGTGGACCCCTCCAAACCTATGTAGTAACGTGTAATGCGTCATCTGTTGCAGTTGAGGCTGTCTTTCTTCAGGAGAATAATGGGTTGGAACACCCTGTCACCTATTTTCCCACAGATTCTCTACCACTAGACAGTCCTGGGCCATATATGATAAAGAGCTGGCAGCCATGCATGGGCCTTGACCCACTGGCGGTATCTCTTGCAGGACTCTCAGCATGAGTTAACAATGCAAATAGATCATCAAGACCTCCTTTTTTCCACAAGCCACAGAAGTTGGCACACCAGTAGGTCAAACCTACTGGGATTTGTGTGTAACTTTAACTTCAAGCATAAGTTTGTATAAGGAGCGTTGAATGTCCTTCCTGTCTTCTTAAGTTGCTACCCCGCACACTGTCCTGTAGACTCAGATGAGGCGGATCTGGTCACAGTCATCCCTCCCACCCAATTCCTATACATTGTCCCTCCTTTGGTTTTGACAGTGGACTTAGCTCCTGAAGCGCCCCTAATCTCCTGGATTTTGGCAGTACAATTGGCCTGTTCATAAGGGGTAGACCTTCTGGAGCGTTTGTCCCTCCCTGCTTAAAAGCAGTCCTTGTATTCTCTGGCTGAGGGTCTCATTTAATTTCAGTTGCAGGTTTGGTTTCCTCCCCTCCTTTAAGCCAAAGTGATCCAGGCGCATCACATTATCCCCGCAGTTAGACATCCATGGAATAAGAAGTGTCTTGACTTAATCAAGCGTATTTATAATTAGGTGGGCTTGTCAAATGATGTTCCATCATGAATTGCAGACTGCATAACTTGTGTGCGAGTCAAGTCAGACTGGTCTGATAATAATGGTCTTCTTCACCCCTTGCAACAGGCAGAGGGTCCATAGACATTGGTTCCGTGGACTTCATTGAGCTTTTCAGTTCCAATGGGTTTACTGTGGTGATGGTGGTTGTCAACCACTTCACAAAAATTTCCCTATTCAACCCTTATTCCTCCGCTCTTACTGCTGATGAAACTTCTCATCTTTTCGTGCGCCATGTGTTCTCAATGTTTGGGCTCCCATAGGAGATTGTCAGCAACCATGGGCCCCAGTTCACAGCAAGATTCTGGAATGAGCTCTTGGCAATATTAAAGATTACGCCATGCCGCTCTACCCCATACCACCCCCAATCTAATGGCCAGACTGAATGGGTTAGTAAGATCCTGGAACAGTACCTGCAGTGCTACACTGCTGCCGCACTTAATACCTGGGTTTATGACCTTCCCCTCGCTCAGTTCACATATAATAATGGAACGCACGCCTCCTTTGGTTTTTCCCCATATGAAGCGACCTTGAGGTACAACCCCTCATTTTCAGTTGGTCTGTGTCTTACCCCAGAGATTCCAGCCATTGCTGACCATGCCCAACATATCCAGACAATGCAGTCCTTAGTTTGGGAGCATCTAACTAGGGCTATAAGTGACTACAAGAGAATCACAGATTGAAAGTGGCTCCCAGATCACAAAATTAAGGTTGTTTCATATTTCATTCTTGAAATGTGACATTTGCGGATGCAGGTACCCTTGAAAAAGTTTTTTGAGCAAATGCTTGGTCCCCCACTTGATGGCAGAAGATTTGGATAAAGGCGCTTTCCATTTACATTTGCCACCCCACTGAAAGCAACACCCAGACTTCCATATATCCCAGCTGTCCCCGTTCAAAGAGGCAATCCCCTCAGATCTAGAGCCAATTGTTATTGAGGATGTGGTGGAGGCTAAAGTGGAGGCCATCCTGGCTTCTCGCGAATCTTGGAAGTTGGTTCAATATCTCATCGCTTGGAAAGGCTATCCAGCCTACAAGAACAGTTGGATTAAAGCCTGAGATTGCGCAAACAGTTTGGAGCTGGTCGAGGCTTTCCATATTAACCACCCAGAAGCTCCTCATCCTCCACAAAAGCTTGCCACTTTAATGGCAATCAAGTTACCAAATGCCCACAAAAATGTGGTCTTGACTCAGTTCCAAGGTGGTAGCGCCCCCTTTGGCAAAAGGGAAGGGTAATATAAGTCTGGGGGAGCATCACCTCTGCTTAGACTGGCGGTGTTACTGTTTAACAAAAAAAGGGTCTGAGAAGAACAGCTGTCCCTCTCATCTCACAGGGCAATCTCACCCATGTGGTAGACAAGCGATGGGTAACAGCGCTCCCTTTAAAGATTCCACCCCCTGTCCCCGCAATTGCCTCTGCCAAATTAGTATAGCGAATTAAGGTAATTTTTGCTGAAATCCTCAAAAATCTGCACCCCATGGGTCTAAAGGTTCATATGAAGTCAAAAGCAAATAGCCCCAAATATCAAGGTCAGAAACCCTCAACCCTCAGCAGCAATGCCAACAAGCGTGAACATTTATTAAATAAGGAATCAACTGCTAAATTCTCAGAAAAACTCGCCAATGGTATCAGGTCATTGTGAAATGTTGTCATCAGTTCAAAACCTGTTTCAGAAACATTTGGGACAAGGCCCAACGGGCATGTACTCATAAGATGAATGTCACCACTAGCCTGGAACCCTCCCCTCAAAATTAGGCCTATCTTTTAATGCATCTTGTTTGGCCAAATGGAAGCCAAAGTGACTGGGTGCAGGTAGGTTGAGTATTTCAAACCCGTTCCTGACCTCTTAGGACCGCCCCTATGTGGGGTGGCCTTGGGAGGTTAACGTTGCTCATCAGGTGAGATGCTGTTCACTAACCGTTGAAAATGTGTGGAAACTGCAATTTGGGCGTCCAAGGTCAAACTGACAGCAACTCAGCTACAACTGACAATTTTAAAGTTAATTCAAATTGTTAATAGTTTTCCCCCTCGCTCAAAGTTCGTCAGTTTAAGTCAAATCTTGAGGGCCCCAATATTGAGTCTATCTATGCTATTCCCCAAATTAATTGTTTCTTTAAGCATTTGTAATACACTGAGGAAGTTGATGGTTGATTTTCCATTTTTACACTCAATATAAATTTCGTTTTCCAAAATCCTTATTTTTACCATGACAAAATTTAAATAACCCATCCTAGTCCGGTCATTGTAAACTCTTAAACCCTCATACCCTGGGGTCATTATTGCCTGGTTCGTTGTCAGGTTTATTTTCACACTTATGACCTCTTGGGCTCACTGGCGAATTTTATCTTAGCTCCCATAAACGTCTTTCAAGCAGCATTGCCTCTGGCATTCAGGCTTGCCATTTGGGTGCTTCAGCATCCAGACTGGTAGGCTGATCTAAACTTACTTTGCCGCTATCATGAAAATTTTGGGCGATGAAAGAGGTATAGCATAGAGTTCTCATTGGCGACTCTCCTCCAATACATGCTTGACCCTACTGGAAATCTAAGGTTGAAGAAGCCCAGGTGGAGAAGAATCTGAAGAACCTTTTAGACGTTGGATTACTAAAGCCCTAACAAAGTCTATAGTCCTTGCCATCGCTGCTTATGCAGAAAAAGGATTGTGGGCATTGGGTGGTAATGGATTACCTCTAGTTGATTCCCTTACTTAACAGTTATCCGCTATTACAAATTGATGATTCCCTACGACTCCTGGCTGGTTCCCAATTCCCCTGAAATGGATCTTGCTAGTGGCTATAGGAAGATCAATTCTGCACTTGCAGATCGAGAGAACTGTGCTTTTATAGCTAATGAGGTTTTTTTGAACCTATAAGAATATTCAAGGACTATGCAACGCCCCAGCCACTTTCCAAAGGGCAATGGATGTCCTGTTGGGAGAATAAAGGATGTCATATGTTTAAGTCTACCTCAATGATGTGACCATGTTCTCTTGCACCTTTGACCAACACCTTTCTAATTTGATGGAATTGTTCAAATGAATATGCTCTGTGTCGCTAAAACTAAAATTATTAAATGCCATTTCTTTCAACACAACATAAAATTTCTTGGCATAAAGTTACCTATGAAGGGATCTCTCTGTTATCATACAAAGTGGTCACTATTGAAAAGATGACTTGACCATCCAGTTTATGTAATATTCAGGTTTTCTTTGGGATGGTTAGCTATTATCAATTCTTTATCCCCCACTTTTCTGAGCTTTCCAAACCGTCGACGTATCTGCTCTATAAAGAAGTTTCATTCCAATTGGATACGACTTAAAAACAAGCTTCTGACGTCCTGAGGGAATCTCTCATGACTGCTCCTGTATTAGTACATCCCAAGTTTGATAAATCATTTATCCTTTTCACTGGCTCTAGTGGTGTGCTATTGGGGCAATTCTAGCACAACTTGAGTAAAATCAAGTTGACCAACTTATAGCATATTTTAGTAAAATCCTAACTATGGCGGAGAGAATTAGAGTGTTACAAAGCGTTAATGCCTAGCTGTATTGCTTGCCATTAGAATTTTTGTTCTTTATTTATATGAATCATCATACAGCTGTTACAGACCATGCCTCCCTAATTTAGCTACAAAAATGAAGGATCTGGAAGGACGTCTGGAATGCTGGGCACTCAAACTCAAGATATATGGCTTTTCTATTGTGTTTTTGCACCGGAATGATACACCAGAACGCTGAATAATTGTCACTACTACCCATATTGACGCTCTATGCCTCTAAGGAAGATCATATTTATGAGCTTATTGGTTACCCAAGGAATGGAGTCAAGAGACTCCTGCAGTTCAGCAACGTTTGAAGAAGATGACCAAGAAGACTTGGATTGAAGATGGACTGTTATGTGAACAAGTTTTAACCTCTTGGCTACCTTATGTCCACCCATCAGCTAAAACATAGACTGCCCTGGAGGTCCATTTGACTTTAGGCTATGGCGCCATAAGGAAACATAGCAGTGGTTGTGGGAGGGATGCTACTGGGAAAGGATGACTTAGTTAATCCAAGACATTTTCAATTCATGTTTTATTCTGATAGCCAGTAACCTCCCAATCTGAAATATCAACACCAGGTTTTTGGGTCCTATGCCTCATTTGCTACCAACAGAATTGACGTTGTTGGTCCACTTCCTATGGCGATGTATGGCCACCAGTATATCATACTTGCGGTCAATCACTTTATAAAATGGGTTGGAACCATCTCAGTGGCTTCACCCACTTCTAAAACGACTGCTTCATTTTTACTTAATTAGATCTTCACCTACCACAGTAGCCTGAAAGCACTGTTATCCAATGATGGCACCAACTTTATATCTCAAGTAATCGTTGACCTTAATTTGTTGATGGGCACTTATCCCTCTTTTACTTCCCCATAACATCCTGATACCATTTAAGCAGTGGAACGAACAAATTGAACTCTGATTACCATCCTACTTGAGATGGCTCAATATGACCTATCTTGGCGAAATGAATACCTCTCGGCATCTCTATTGGCATACCAAGTTAGTTACCATTGAGTTATCCATATGTCACCTTTTTGAGCTCTATATAGCTGAGAGACAATCTTAACCTTGAGTGTTCAACCCATATTGGAACCTCCACACCAGAAACATCTGAGCTCACAATGCAAAGGCTGGCGAATGATTTATTTTGATTACAAGCTTTAGATGCCAAGTCTATGAGAATTTTCAATAAATGAGAGGCGGATTGAAGAAAAGCTCAGAGCTTGGTTTTTCCTGAGTACCAGCTAGGGGATATGGTCTTATTATACACCACCAGCCAGGGGGATTAGGTTCATAAACTTGATAGGTTATGTTCATGACCTTATCAAGTGTTTTACATTAAGGACCTTAGTAAACAATCGCCTCTGTCAACTTGGGCTCCATTTTACATTGAGTCCACGCTCAATTTCTTTGAAGCTATGTCCCTTCTCAGCAAGATCTTGATGGAGCATTATCATAATCGATGGGATTTACATACATTCAGATGAATTTTATAAGCCAAATTCTTTGCACTCCACTCAATGAAGTTATGTTGCCATGGAAGCTACTAAAATCGCAACAAACGGTGAACTCCAAGATGAGCAATTAAAATTCAAAATAACCCTTATAAACTCTCTAATTAGTTGACAAAGATCTTTCCATTTGGAGATCATTTAGATCTTCTTAAAAGTCTTTCTTTTACCGCTCAAAGTCACTTTTGAGCAATTCTAAATTTAAGTTTCACTTATTTACAGCCAACTGCCCAAGCCTATTCTTTGATGTCCTTAGCTCCGCCGCCTGCCACCCCAGTGTGGGGCAGCGGTGCACCCCACCTAGCATTTTCTGCCCCACAGGCAAGCGCGTTCGGATGGGCTCAAACAGCCCGCCCACTGCTTCCAGCCATTTTGTCCCCCACGGGACTTAGCGCTCCACCTGGCGCGCGTCCACCCTTCTCGCCCCCATCCTCTCGCCCTCCCTCAATCCGCCATTCGCCATTGCCTCAGAGTGGACTATGGGCGTTTGTTCCCATATGCCAATAAGGCAATTATTGACCTAGCCACTGCGGCCTTTGCGCCAGCTGGCTTTATAGGCTTCCGCCCTTTTAAGGGCTACTTTGACGTTGGGTTCCAATCTAGACAGACGCTGAAGTGGCAGCACAAACTCCTCTAATTTATAAAAATACCCCCATTCCCACAACCTGTACTCGCCTCCCTTCAGACACCACGCTGGTGGTATCCTTTGCAAATCTCCCACCCCACCTCCCACCCCAGGTTTTGTATGACCAGTTGGTCGTGGGGCTCATGGCTTATGGCACTCAGCTCAACCTCATCTTTGCCATTCCATCTGGTGCAGAGCGCCTTGCTGCTCCTCGTGCAACAGCCACCATCACCCCACACCACTTTGCCATAGCCCAACAAATCCTACCCCGCGCTAGTGTGGCTGCAGCGCCTGATCATTTCTCTTGGGCTCGGGTTGATAATGGTAGGCAGATTTGTTCCTCTGCTTTGGCCTTGACCATGCAAAAAAAGTGTGCCCTCAGGCCAATTCCGCTGCTGCAGCTTCTGAGCCCCCTCTGAAGGTTCAGTATGGGGTGCTTTGCTGCCCCTCCCACCCTCCAATCTCATTCAGTGGGCCTGCGTGGAAAATCAGCCCCCCAAAACCTCCAGCCTCACTCTCCCACCTAAATCTACCCCAGCCAATCAGAGCAATGCTTGGACCACCATTGGCACCCAAGAAGCCGCCCATTCGCCCAATCCCACCCACCTGAATTTGAATGGCACTATTCCAGTGAACCAAAATCCATGGGATCTATTGGCTGAGACTGACAAATCAGGCAATGTCCTCATTAGTAAGCATACAGGTCAACCTCTCTGCCAAGGCGATTATGGTCGGGCAAAATTTTTCCTTCCTGACTTCAATGAAACCCCTACCCCTCGCCATTTCGCTCCTCTTCCCAATACAGCCCCCTTCCAAAGTGACCACCAGCTCGCCTTAGCTGCGGTGGCCTCTCCTCAGTGCCTGAAACTATGCACCGTGGTGGCCCAGTCAGTGGCTCAGCTCCAGCATGGCCTGCCCACCCTTTTCTTCCCCCCCCAACTTCCCTGAATCTGCCTGCAGTGACATCTCAAAACTATTTGATGATGCTGAAGTTGCTGTTATGAATGTCGCAATGCTTGCTTCATTCAACCCCTCAGCCAAAATCACCTGCCACAGTATCTCCCTTTTCACCCAACTTCCTGAAGCCCACAAAGAAGCTGAAATTCTCCTCGCAGCTTTTGTTGAATCACTTTCCCATCATTATCTTAATGAGGAAGTGGAAAACTCTTACTATGCTGACCTCCACCCCCACTATGCGGATGCCCCAACGCCCTGGCTCTCTGCTCTGGTCTGGTACTGTAACCAACATCCCATGATCAAGGCAGGTATTTCTGAAAACCAACCCCTAACCCCTCCTCACCCTCTGCCATGGTGGGTTAGCGGTCTCCGCTTCCCACTTGGTTAGTAGTTTTATTTTGTCATTTTTGGGTGTTGTGATTCAGTATTGTCTGTCCCCTGGTCGGCATACCTCAAATAAATTTGAATTTTAAATTAAAAAATAGATCTTCTTAAAAAGTATTTGAGGTGGGTTGACCTTGGGACAAATACCACACTGGGAATTTTCTATTCAGTACAGGTTTTGAACTTGTATTGAACTAAACCTGCACTAGGGTGGAAGCAGGAATTACCCTACCATGCTAACCACCCTTCATTCAGATCTTCTTAATAATAAGAAAAGATTGTGTATGCTGGAGACCTTTACATTCCACTGCATTGTTATAAATCATCATACCCTACTCAATCCTGGACTATGACCAAATTTTTTAATAGCCCCGGATTTTAAGTAAAAATATTCTCATTTATATAAAAATTTTGCCTAGTTTTTTACTAGAGATTTTGCCAGTTTTATCTACAGAGATTACCCTTAGCAATGACCATTCCGTCAAGAAATTTCCCTAGAGACTCAAAGTCTACTAGGAGATTCCACTGGAATTATATCAGACTAATAAAATTCTGTAGGCTTTGAAGAACCTGGCCTTCAAATTATAGTAAAAAAAGCAATAGCTTTTGTGGTCATGGTACCCAGAGCTACAGTGCTATCTGCCTTATAAAACTATATATCAGGATCATATAACAATCATGAGTTATCCATGGCCTTCCATTGAAGTCTTTCTTTTCTACTCTAATTCCAAAATTACTTTTCACATATTAAAACTCTGATACTACATGAATCTTGAGGTTTTTTGTTACGTTTTTGGCTACCACAGCATGATGTATCATAGGACTAGCTTGCATATATTTATTGCTGTACTTTTAAGTTGCTTTGCCATTTTAGCATTAGTATATTAAATATGATAATGCCAGTAGCCCTCTTGAGGGGAGTAAGAGGTGAAGGCTGTGAGAGGTGTAAGGCAGGATCATATGAGAGGATGGTGTGGTAGTTACTTTTGAAGTTTATGTGGCAAGTACACTTCAAAAAGACCCATAGAAAGGTCCTGTGTAAAGAGTAATCTCATCCTGGGGTAACCTTAATAATCAATGCTCACATAGAGCTCACCATTATAGTAAACCTCATAGGAAACCTCAAATAGTTGTCAAGCTGCTACCAGTTTACATAAAACACCATAAGTAAAGAATTGTGACATATGTTTGAGGTATTCAGTGGAGCTATTATATTTATCCCCCTTAATGTTGTGGTACATAATAAAAGATTCCTCCTTATTATCCACCGCATGTTTCACTAATCGATTATGCACCTCACTATCCATTAGCTAAGTGTCATATATAAGATAGGAGATGGACTTGAAAATACAGGATCCATTTCCTGTGACTGAAACAATACTGTGATGCACCATCTCCCCATTAACATTTTAAAAGCTCATTTGCCATTCTGTTCTAAAAGGATACACATTTAAAAATAAAAAATACTATAAATTATGTTTTATAAAATGCAAATATATTGATTTGAATCAAATTTAATTAAAGAAAATTAAAAAGATATAATAGTTTGAATTGGAATATTGTAACTTTAGATAAAAAAAGCAATATATGATTTAAGTCTTTTAAAATCAATATGCTGATTTTGTTTTAATATATTACTATTTACTTGCTTTTAAAAGTAATCATGCCTACAGTGGTTTTACTGTTATATAGAATATTTATGCCAAGTTAAATTGAAATTGCTTCAGTATTTTAGGAGGAGTTATGGAATATATAAATCTATATAAGAGGTGGTGGAAGGCGATTTGTTAGGGCATACGGCTACTAACCTGAAGGTTGTGGGTTTGATTCCCACCCCTCGCACATTGATCAGGGTGCCAATGAAGGAAGCTATTGGTAGTTAGTAGGTCTAATAACATGAAAACCTTACCTATGACATAACCAGAAAAATCCAAGTCCCGATCTGGAGGTGAAAATCTTTCTATGATGGAGTTGACCCAGCTCAGGTTTCATGTCAAGGTTTACTTTCTAGTTTTGGTATTGTCTGTCCCCTGGTCAGCTTGCCTCGGTTAAATAAATATAAATCTATATAAGAAATTGGCTTTAAGTTATATAGAGAGCAATATCACTCATGCTTTTCTACGCCACTATCATTAATAATTTATTTATTTCCAGATGATTCTCAATATTTTTTATTAAAGCTAGATGGCCATTAATAAATTTGGGATAGAACTGAACCTATCAAATTGCCCAAACAATGATGAATTATTTGGCAAAACTATTGAGCTTATCAAGTTATCTTAACCCCAAACTGCTCATCTGAAACCATTGAGCCTATCAGATTACCCAAATAACATCAAAACGCTTGAAAAAACCCACTGAACTATTGAATTAACTGAACAATCACAAACTGCTCACCTGAAACAATATACAAATTTTTATTAAAGTTATATTTTCATACCTTAAAAGTAGCTTTTTTATCATATTATAATGATTTTAAGAAAAGGGAGGATCCCCAGTGGTAGAGTATGGACCCTCTACCATTGCCTCTCGAGTTCGATCCCGGTAATGGACTTTGGGTAGGGGACAATTTTGACTGTGTTGGTTTTGCGCGCCAATGCCCCGAACTGAGATAGCGAATAACAAAGGCGGTCCATGGAGTTCCTGGCCTATCATACGCCGCGCATGGAGGTTTTCCGGGTTTTATCCTCATTTCCCATTTTCTTCACTTCCCTAGTCAATGCGGTACCGTCCCCAGGTCAGCCCACCTCGAATAAAATTTAAATTTAAATAATGATTTTAAGAAAAGGGGAGGATGCCCCAGTAGTAGAATATGGACCCTCTACTACTGCCTCCCTGAGTTCGATTCTGGTACAGGAACTTTTGGGTAGGGGAAGACTATGACTGTGTTGGCATTGCGCACCAATGCCCCAAACCAAGATAGCAAATAGCAAGGCGGTCCATGGAGTTTGTAGCCTATCATATGCTGCACATGGAGGCTTTCTGGGTTTTATCCTCCTTTCCTATTCAAATCCCCTTCATCCTTCATCAGTTCAATATCATTCCCAGGTTGGCCCACCTCAAATAAAATTTAAATTATAATTTTAAGAAAAGCCTGCCTTCAGTAGTTTCCCTGTTGGAAAGAAATATGTGGCAAGTTTTTTAAACTGGCTTAGTAGTTTATAATAAGATGTGGAAGATAGATAACCACATCTCTATATAAATAAAAATTATTGTATGAACCTATATATGAGGTTATGAGACATGTTATCTTTTTTAGCACTAGGTGGTCACAACATTATTGGGTGATACACTAATCTATGAGACATGTTATCTTTTTATGAGCAAATAAACAAATAAAACTTAACTTTACACATATATTTTATAAATTACAGAGATGGTAATAGGCTATTTTTAAATAGATTATAATATATTACTAATTAATTTTATATATAGAATCCAAAAAATATAAGGTTTTGATGGTGATCATATATCATATCAGCTGAGCATTTTGGTATTATTTATTAAATTTGATAGTTTATAAATTTATAAATCTCTTCTAGTATTTGGTTGTTTTATAAGTTCAACAATTGAGCTTGTTCATTTTGGTTATGTGATTGGTTATATATACAATAGGCTTAATGGTTTCAGGTAAATGGATAAGAGTTTTAATAATTTGATAGATTCATTTGGTTTTGCTGAATGGTTGATAATTTGTGGTTGACTCAATAGATTTAATTATCCTATGTAGATGGTTAATTGTTTAGTTAATTCAACAAGTTCAATAAGTTTTACTAAACAGTTTTGTGATTTTGGTTTATTCAATTTTAAATGATTTTGAGAAGTGGCTGGTAGTTGGTTAGCTCTAAATGTTGGTAGTTTCTAACTTTTCCATGGTGTTGAGATTCTGATATGCCCACATTAACCAGCTTAAATAATTTTAAATCATCTTCATGTCCACTAGGGGATTCATCCCACTAGTGGATGTGAGTTATCAATTATATATGATAGCTATTGTTCAGTATATTATCATATATGAATGTTTAGCAATTGTTGGGTTTTGATTAACAGGATTGTTAATGTTTCATCAGGAGAGATCCCATACAATTAACAAGTAATTAATTTGTCAATTTTAAAAGGGTGGTTAGCTGAGCGGGTAAAACTGCTTCCACCCCTAGTGCAGATTTTGAGTTCGAAACCTGTACTGGCTAAGAAACATTTTCGGTGTGGTATATTTGTCCCAAGGTCGACCCACCTTGAATAATTTTTTTAAGTTGTCAATTTTACTATTGATAACTTATTTAACTTGTAGGAGTCAATTGGGTTTAGTTATCAAACTACTAAGGGGTTTATGAGTTGCTAAGATTGTGATGCCACCTGTGATAAAGCAAAAATTAGAGTTAGCTTTTTTAGGATTGCAACCTGCTGTTTATAGGTAAGAGTCCCATTACATAAGCATGTTGTAACCTAATAAGCGTGATTCAGTGAGGTTAAAGCAAAGGTGATAGGACACATCCTTCCATTTCAACTCAGAAAATTTGCATTAAGTTGGCAGGAGAATCCAATTAAAACAATTAAGGAAGATTATTATTTTGTGTGACCCTGGAGTGTTGATTCATTGATGACAGCTGCCATATCCAAATGGGGTGCTAACAGAGGAGTTGGGTGCCAAATTCCCTTATAGATATCTATGTTTAACAAAGCAGATAAGATATAGTCACAGATAAAGATATTTACAATTACTTTGATAATTTTGACTATTTGCTCTTGAGACTAGAGTTGGAAGAATAAGAGATCTTTTGTCTATCTTATTGTTATCTCCGCGGACTTTGCATGATGAGAAGGAAGAAGAACCTCTGAACCTGATCCAAAGTTAAGTTTAAATAAAGATGGAAAAAGTCCCTGCAGATATTCCAGACCATTCAAGATTAGGACAAGCACTAGATTTGCGTCATATGTAACATCAATCTTGTCTATCAGAAGCTCAACTAGAGTTGTAGTCTTTATATATCTTACTGCTCAATATAATTATTATCAAAAATTCAAACAACGCACATATAAGGAACCTATGCAATTGAACAAGGGAGCTGAAGAGAAATACTATCCAAAAAGAGTAAACAGATCGACTGTTTAAACTTTGGACTCATTCTAGAAGAGAAAATTGAGTAGCTATCAGTTTCCAATTTTTATATGGTGCTCACTACAGGGGGTAGTTTAAGTTTTAAGCCTGATTTAATCAAGATTATCATATTGACCACATTTTTTAAGATCAAACAATGAAAGATTTGGATAGAGACAGAAACTGTCAAAAATAATGCACTCAACTTGGCGTCACAGGCTGATTTCATTACACTGGAAGAACAAGTGACAAAGGCCTAGGAGGAGGTCAAACATTTTGGAAAAATGACATTGCTCTCTGTGGAAAAAACTCCTTGAAGCGCAAGGAGGGTGGACTAATTAAGATTTATTGTTTCAGAAGGATGATCGAGAAGCACATTGAAAATGCTTATGCCAGTTTACTGAATAGATACCACAATTATAAAAGCGCATAGAAGAACTGGAGAATCACCAATGTGATTGCATGCAAATGAAGGGGGAAGAAGCTGACAACAAAGTGCATGAAACTTTAGTTGGGAAATTTCCACCACCCAGAATTAATCCTGGTCATTTGGTGCAGTTTTGAAACTGACCCCTGAAGTTCCTTATATGGTCAATTAAGTTATTAGGCAGGAATTCCCTGCCATTGGAACCACAGATAAATTAAAAGTCCCATTAAAAATTACCCAAGTTCCATCAGGATAGCTCCCCTTCATTTTTCTGATTATTCAAAATGACGATGTTTGGATTCAGTGACTGACAAAAGGCATTATTGTCATGAGCAGCCTGAACACCAATTGTCAGAATCTGATGTTCTCCCATCTAAACGTGGACAATTGGTCTTATAATAAGGCCAAGGAAGCCATTATGATAGAATTTGGAAGCCCTACTAAGGATGTATAATTGCAAGCATAAATTTATAGGCATTCAATTCTAAATAGATGAAACTTTAGCAGCTTTTGCGGACCTCTTCTACAAATAATCACAGATACTAACCACTTAAAAGTGCTAACGGATTTTGATGCTATAATCATGATGCAAGAGGGCTTTGTGCCTATTGTGATTTGCACCAAACAATGGCTTCAGCACTAGTGACTCATATGTCCACATCTCAGATGGTGGATTACCTAAAAATGACAGGAGTGACCTTTGAAGCGCTTAAATGAGCCTTCAAAATTTCTAGACCCAAGCCCAAAATACAATGAAATTAACCAAAATGAATAAGGAACAACAAAATTGAGTTGTGACAGGAAAGAAATCTTGAAGTACAAAAACGAGTGGACAAGACGCAGATCCACTGCCGCCAATGTGGGAGATCTGGACATTTGGCTGCTCAATGTTGGAGCAAGAAATCCAAGGAGCAAGTTACTCTAGTACAGGTGAAGGAGGAGGGAATCAGTCAAGAATTGGTAAAAGGGCCTGCAGTCTAAACAAGGAACAATCTAGCACCATGGACAAACCTGTTCCTCCTGATATATTGAAAGATAATATATATTTATGACCTGTTTGTAGATGATGAAACGACTGACTTGCTCTATCAGGCTATTAATTTGGATGTGAACGCCATACCCCCAAGCCAAAGCAAAAATGGGTCAACCCCAAAATTATGAAGGAAGTGGCTCATCCATATTCTTGTCAGCTAGTGGGCAAGATTAGATCCGCAGAGAACCCAGTGGAATTACTCAAGACGAGATTAGATGAGGCGAATGCATCTCTACCCATTAGCATGATCAAAAAACCTTTTTCTTGATCTATATGCGCAATCAATTACACTCTCAAATTTTAATGAGATGATGCCGCTATCCACTTAGTAAAGACCCTATTACAATATTCTGAGTGCACATATGTGGATATCATAGTCAACTGAGTGAGAGTTTAAGTGATATTGACAGTGGAGCGCCCTTTAACATTGTTTTGACAAATTAGTGAAATGAATGAAGATTTTGCCAGAATTAGAACACCGGAAGGAATATGGAATGGCTGGACCAAATATTACAATATCCTGTGGAGCCTAAAGTGCACTGCACTCCTGTTTGGATCACTTGTGGTATCATATCCCACTATAGTGTTGGCAAATCAAAATTATGACATACTTATCAGGATTGAATCCTTTGAAATGTGGAGCGAAATCTGATTTTAAGGAGAATAACCTGGCCATTTTGGGGAAAACCCTACCCTTGGTATATTAGCGGGAAGGAAAACCTCCGTTGACAAAGAAGAGCAATTTTTAAACTTAATTTACAATGATAGCATCGTTCCATTCCAATAAAAGTTGGTTGGATGAAAATGTAGGGAAATGCCAAAGAAGTTCCTAGAAAATTTTGGGATACCCTTGAGAACAAAAATAATGATACTATACTTCCAGGAACATAAATAATTGTTAACACAGGGTTAACGCTTGGAATCCCAGGGCAGTTATATGGAGAAGTCTTCAGCATATAGAGGAAATTGAGAATTGAGCCATGGGTAGCGCTGGGGATTGATATAATAGGACTTGGAGAAATAAGTGTGCTACTGGTAAATCTGGGAGAGAAACTAATGGATATTGAGAAAAAACAAATCATCACATTTTTTAAAATATAACCACGTTGGCAAAGATTGGTAAATTCCCTGACTACAAATCTATAACCAAGATGATTTTACTAATGATTGTTGCTGAAGGCGATATAGATACCTTCAATTGTGAGCAGCTGGCTGAATTATCAGAGCGGCAATAAGAAGATGTGCTTTGATTATTTGAGACATATTGGGTGATATTCACCCAAGATGACCATATCCTTGTGTATGCAAAAAACGGGATCCACAAGAGATATTGGGGAATACCCACTGATACTGATGAAATCAGTCTGCCAGTCTAGAGCTGCTGAAGCTGTGGTCAGCAAAGAAATCATCAATCTAGTTGAACATGGGCTCCTCATTCCATCATCAAGTCCATGAGCTAGTCTAATCCTAATTGTAAAAAGTAAGGATGGATCAAATCAAGTAATGATAAATTAATGTTGATTGAACAAAATCACTGAGAAGGATTCTTATCCACTGCTGAGGATCAACAATGCGCACAATTTCCTAGGGAATGACAAATACTTTTTGATAATGGACTTAATTTCAGGATATTGGAAAATCAATTTTCCAAAAATAAGATAAAGAAAAATGGCCCCAACGCCCTGGCTCTCTGCTCTGATCCAGTACTGCAACCGACACCCCTTGATTGAGGCGGGTCTTTCTGAAAACCAACCCCCCGACCCCTCCTCACCCTCTGCCATGGTGGGTTAAGCAGTTTCTGCTTCCCACCTGGTTAGTAGTTTGTTTTGCCATTTTGTGTGTTGTGATTGGTACTGTCTGTCCCCTGGTCGGCGTACCTCGAATAAATTGAAGATAAAGAAAAATGTGCAATAATTGCTGCACAGGGACGTTCCCAGCTGACCTGAATGCCCCAGAGATTTTGTAACTCACCAGAGAGATTCCAGAGAGCAATGGAGTCTATTCTCAATGATCTGAAGATATCCTGCGTCTTAATATAACTGGTTAATCAATGTACTCAGCAGGACCTTCACAGACTATTTGGAGCACTTACAAGAAGTGTTCAATCACCTGGCTTTGGCTAAATAGAAGATCAAGCGAGGAAATGTTATTTTTACAAGATAGAGATTGAGTACTTGGAGTTTGTGATAAACTCCGGCGGGCTGCAAACTCAGCAGAATAAGATTACAGCAATTGAATGGATGTCAATCCCTATGAGCTTTTTGATTGCCAAGTTTTTCTTGGGATTGTTGGATACTATTGCTGATTTATAAAGTATTTTTCTAGAATTGCGGAGCCATTAGTCCAATTATTTAAGGATCCAAAAAAGAATTCATGTGGAATTAGATACCAAAAGTCATTTGATGATTTACGACAATATTTAATGACCAGTCTTTTCTTAAAGTACCCAAATTTGAATCAGAAATTTATTATACAAACTGATGCTTTGTTGATGGCGATTGGTGCCATTTTGAGTTAAGTGGATGACAATAGGGAAGAACATCCAGTGGACTATGTGAAAAGAACACTAACTCCAGAGAAAAATTATACCATTTTGGAGCTCAAATGCCTTGCAAAGATCTATGCATGCAAGCAACTTAAGTATATATCTATGGAACACAATTTAAAGTGGTGACTAATCACTCATTTTTATGCTGGCTCCATAACCTGAAGGAGCCAGAAGGGCGACTGGTCTAATGGGTAAAATTAAGACCTAACATTTTGAGATAATACATTGAAATGGAGCAGCACATCAAAATGCTAACAGATATTAAGATTGCCTGTTGTCCAAATTGTCTATCATCAAGTGGATGAACTATTCCAGAAGATTATTAAATCATATTGGTAATGAGCTCTGAGTAATTCAAGGTGCACTAAAAAAGTGATGGAAAGCACCAAGATGAAAAATGACAATTATATTAAATGACTGACAGAAAATGGTTTATTCATTGCTGTCAGAATGAGCGGAAATTATCTATGCTGCACATAAATTGTTGGCCATGGTGTCTGTCAGGCGAACAGCAAGTAAGAATTTGACCAGCCTGCCAGCCTAGGTGCCAAAGTGCCTGGATGGCGGATCAGAATGCCAAAGGCACTGATGCTGGTATGACGGATATAGAATTGGGAAGGAATTTCCCCCAATAACTGCCAGTGAGCCAGAATCTTATACAGGCACATAAGGGAATACCAGACAAGTACAACCATTAATCACGAGGGGAGTGTGATGGTCAGCGGAAAAAGTGGTTTATTTTTCAACATAAAAATATGGATTTTTAGGAAAGGTTTTAATGGAAAAATTTAGGAAAGAGAAATTGACAAACAATTCTCTTAGTGCGATGCAACTGATTAAATAGTAGTCAATTTAGAGGGGAAACAAGACAGGATCAGGTCCCACAAGTTCAACCTAACCAGTGAATTGTTTGGGAATGGGGAACAGATAATTTAACTGGGACCAACATTCAAAAATTTGGCAGCAGGCTGAGTTACTGTTGGCTTTGACCTCAAACGTCCAAACTGAGGCTTGACTATGTTTCCAACAGTTGGCGCGATGGCATTTAG
This sequence comes from Massospora cicadina, assembly GCA_022478985.1. Lineage (NCBI taxonomy): Eukaryota > Fungi > Entomophthoromycota > Entomophthoromycetes > Entomophthorales > Entomophthoraceae > Massospora > Massospora cicadina. The sequence goes on from JAKSZP010004131.1 coordinate 26,735, forward strand.
CCTGACGAGCAGCTGGAATCCCCAAGGCCACCCCATGTAGGAGTGGGCCCATTTGTTTGGGAACAGGTTCAGGTCGCCCAACCTGCCCGTGCTCAGTTGCTGGGCCATTTGTTTGGTCAGTGGCGTTGCATTGGGCGCAACGCCCAATTTGCCAGTGGGGAGCTTCAAACCCTCATCAATGGTGTCTGATGCTGTTACCTGCCCGTCAGGGATGATCTCCAACAATTTTAGGAGGGGGGTGATTTTTTTGATTGTCATGTTGACCAAAATCAAAACCGTCAGGCATTCCAGCCAATAGATTGGTCTTCATACCTTTTTAACCATTTGAAATCCAAACATTGGGCTGATTGCCGCTCAAATTAGTTCTGATCAATTTCATTTTGGCGATGTCAGTGCAGATTTCACTGATTTCCTGTAGCAGTTCTGCTGAGGTGAGTGTGGGTACTGGGGGCGGGATCCAAAGCGGAAGAGCTTTTACCCAGCACTCACCTACCACATGAGTGATATCACCCTGAGTAACGAGGGGTACAGCCATCCTCTTTGGTGCCTTCTTTCTTGAAAATGGGAAAATGGCCCAATCAATGCCCAGAGGACATTCCCCGGGACTTACATTACCCTTTCCTTTTTCTAAGGAAAGGGACCCACCACCGGGAAACTGCATGAGAGCCACATTCTTGTGCGCCTTGGGTAACTTGATTACCATTACCATTGCAGTTTTTTGGGAAGGGCTGGTTTGTTGGGGTGGGATTCATGAAACACTTTGACTAATTCCATACAGTATTAACTATCACGCGCCTTAACCCAACTGTTCTTGTAGGCTAGATAACCTTTCCAAGCCATGATATATTGAACGGACTGGCATTACTTGCGGGATGCCAGGATATTCTCCACCTCAACCTCTTCTGCATCCTTGATGATGATTGGTTCAGGTTCCGTGAGAACTATACCCTTGAAAGGTGACAGCTGGGAAACATGGAAGACAGAATGCTGTTTCCAGTGAGCCAGAAGCTATAACTGTAACGCACCATTACCCAAGATCTATTCCACCAAATGGTGGCTGGAACGCTTACTTGCAAATTTATGGTAAGGCGCTTGAATACGTAAATGGTGGGTATTGAGCATAACATAGGAGCCCAATGTTATATCGTGACCCAGGATCTGCTTACAATCTGCAAACCACTTGTAATCATCAATAGCTTTGGTGAGGTGTTCCCACACCAAGTATAGAGTTGACCTAATATTCAGCATGATCTGCGGCAGCTTGGACCACAGGCTGCAAGCAAGGTCTGACCAAAAATGAAGGATTGTAACCCAACGTCACTTAATAGGGTGAAAACCATATTGATGCGTGCGTTCCATTATTATAAGTGAATTGAGCAAGGGGAAGGTCGTTGTCCCAGGTGTCCTGTGAAGCTGCAGCATAGCAATGCAGGTACTGTTTGAGGACTTGGTTGACTCGCTTGGTCTGTCCATCAGAATGGGGATGGTACACTATGGGACGGCAGGGGGTATTTTTAGGATAGATAATAGTTCATTCCAAAACCGCGCCATGAACTTTGAACCACAGTCGCTAATAATCTCCTGTTGGAGACCAAACATCAAGAATATGTGATGCACAAAAAGGTGGGCAGTATCCTCTGACATAATTGCAGAATTGCAAGGAATAAAGAGGGAAAATTTTTTGAAATGATCCACCACCATCACCACTGTGAACCCATTAGAGCAGGGGAGTTCAATGATAAAGTCCATGGACACCAACATTCATGGACCCTCCACCTGCTGTAAGGGGTGTAAAATACCGTTTCTACTGGAACGGTCTGACTTAGCCTGAGCACAAGTAATGCAGTCAGCAATCCAGGCCAGAACTTCTTTTGTCAAACCCACCTAATTTTAGGTACATTTGATCAAATTCGATGCATTTATTAGTACCAGGATGACCGACCATGGGGGGATCGTGATGTGCAAGGAATACCTCAGTTTGGAAGGAGGGGGGAACCCAAACGCATGACCAAAAATAAATAAGACCCTCCTTCAATGAGTATAGGGAGTGTTTATGCTTCTGGTGAGATAACTGCTCGACCAGATCCACGCCCTCAGAGCAGGCCATTTGACTGGCTAAGACCTGAGCAACTAACGGAGTGTCAGGGGCCAGAGTGACAGAAGAAATGACAGGGGGGACAATCAACAGGATTTAGGTGGCAGAAATCATGGTAACGAGATCCACTTCCTCCAGATCCATGGAACAGTGGGTGGGGCTGCAGCTGAGAAAATTGGGAAGTACATTGAGCGCACCTTTTACAAACTCATATTTAAAATTAAAACTACACAAATTCTGATAGGTTTGGGCTAACCGATGTGCCTATTTTTGGGGTTTACAAAAGTACAAGAGAGACTGGTGGTCCGTGCGGACTGTTAACTCATGTTGAGCACCCTGTAACAGATACCTCCAATGAGTTAATGCCCATGCAACGGCTGCCAACTCCTTGTCATATATGGCCCAAGACTGCTCTGTAGAGGTGAACTTTCAGGAATAATAGGCAACTGGGTGTTCCAAGCCATCGTGCTCCTGGAGCAACACCACCCCCACGGCTACCAATGAGGCGTCACATGCAACAATATACAGCTTGGTGAGATTGGCATGTTTCAAAATGGGAGGGGACACAAACACCTCTTTAATCAATTTGAACGCCTGTTGGCATTTGGCCATCCAGAAAAACGGTATGTTTTTCTCTGTAAGGGGGTGGAGCGGGGAAGCAAGCTGGGAAAGTGCTGGGGAGAACTTTTTTTAAGAAAATGATGGTTCCCAAGAAACTCCGTAGTTGTTTCTGGGTAGTTGGGGTTGGCCATTACCAGACAGAATTTAACTTATTGGGAGGATTGTATAACCATCTTTAAGGATGAGGTTACCAAGGAAGGTAAACTCCTCCTCATAGAACTCACACTTGGAAGGCATGACAAACAAGCCTGCCTTATGCAAGATGGCCACAACCGCTTCTAAGTCAGTAGTGTGTTGTTCAGAAGTTGGGGAGTGAACCAGAATGTCATCAATATATGCAACTGTGCAGGTAAACCGAAGGTCACCTAGTACATTGTCAATAATGCGTTGAAACATAGCTTAGCATTCTTCATCCTAAAGGGCATTATGCGGAATTGGAAAATGCCCCGCTTCATCCAGATTGCTGTTACCCATTATTGCCCTTTCATTACCCAAATCTGGTTGAATGCATTGATGAGATCCAGCTTGGAAAACACCAGAGATTTGGCAATTGCTTGGCTTATCATCTTCTCTAAAGGCAGGGGGTAGGGATCAGAAACTGTGATTTTATTTAAGTGTCCATAGTCCACACAGGGGCGGAGGGAACCAACAACTTTTTTAGTGAAGATGATGGGAGACGCGACTGGCAAGGTCTCCTTGAATAACCATCCTTTTTTAACATATTGTCCAACCAGGTGTTGAGCGCAGCCTCCTACTCTGCTGTGTGGAGATACAACGGGCAGTTGATATTCACCAACTTTACTGTTGTACGAAAACCACAGTCAAATCTAGTGTGGGGAGGCAAACAATCCGCCTTTTCATAATTGAAAATGCTTTGATAGCGCATTAAACTTTCTGGAAAATCAGATGGTATGCCTGTAGAGAAGATGAGGGACATAATAGAACTGCGACCTTGAGCTTTCTTAAGAGTGTCAATTAGGGGGAATTAACCCTCCATTTGATCATTAAAAAATGACAGCATGTTATACTCCAGGTGGATCATGACATGTTTCCAGTGCCACCATCCCACTCCTAAGATCACTGGAAACACCAAGTTTGGCATAGCAGAGAAGTGGTCGCAGAAGCTGAACTGATGTATTGAAAATGTGACTGGTCGGCGTACCAGGTATGAGGTTTGGGAGGCTGACGACGCAACCATCACCAAAGGACCTGCATCCAGGGCAAGTTCCAAATGCTGGGCTAGTTCTACACTCATAAAATTTCCTGCGGCTCCAGTGTCCACCAGGGCCTCAAAGGAGACGTGATGGGACCCCACACTAATCTTCATGGGTACTAAGAAGTAAGAGGAGTTCTCTTTATTGGTAGTTGTGAATGAATCCAGTGATACCAAAGAGATGGTAGTGGGGTCAGGGGAAGCCACTAGGCTTTTGTGGGGGGTAAACTCGTTGCAAGTTGGAATGTTAGATCCTACTGATATGGGCAGAATATCCGCGGCAACTATGGGGTTTGTTTTGAAGTTTTGAGTGGAACTGGACTATTGTGGACAGAGAAAATCTTCTTCACAACCTGGTTCAGATGAAAAGGAGGGACCATTGCTGCGCCAATATCTGTGAGAAAGGCGGAAAATTTTTAATAATGGTTGGTCAATTATGTCAGGAGAACAGCAAGTAAGAATTTGACCAGCCTGCCAGACTAGGTGCCAAAGCGCCCAGACGGTAGACCAGAATGGCAAAGGCACTGCTGCTGGTATGATGGATATGGAAAGGGGAAGGAATTTCCCCCAATAACTGTTGGTGAGCCAGAATCTCATACATGCACATAAGGGAATACCAGACAAGTACAACCATTAATCACGAGGGGAGTGTGATGGTCAGCGGAAAAAGTGGTTTATTTTCAACATAAAAAATTGGATCTTTTGGAAAGGTTTTAATCGAAAAATTTAGGAAAGAAAAATTGACCAACAATTTTCTCAGTGTGATGCTACTAATTAAATAGTATTCAATTTAGAGGGGAAACAAGCCAGGATCAGGTCCCACAAGTTCAACCTAACTGGCAAATTGTTTGGGAATGGGGAACAGATAATCTAACTGGAAACTGACATCAAAGAATTTGGCAACAGGCTGAGTCACTGTTGGTTCTACCTCAAATGTCCAAACCAAGGCTCAACTACGTTTCAACAGTTGGCGCGATGGCATTTAACCTGATGAGCAGCTGGAATCCCCCAAGGCCACCCCACGTAGGGGTGGGACCACGTGGTTAGGAATGGGTTTGGGTCACCTAACCTGCCTGTGATTGGTCACTGGGCTGTTCATTTGGTCAGTGGCATTGCATTGGGCACAATGCCTGATTTACCAGTGGGGATCTTCAAAATCTCATCGATGGTATCCAATGCTGTTACCTGCCCATTGAGGATGATCCCCAACAATTTTGGGAGGGGGGTGATTTTTTTAATTGTCATTTTAACCAAATCAAAACTGTCAGGAATTCTGGCCAATAGATCATTCTTCATACCTTTTTGACCATTTAAAAATCTGAACATTGGGCTGATTGCCACGCAAATTAGTTCTGATCAATTTTATTTTGGCAATCTCAGTGCAGATTTCACTGACTCCCTGTAGCAGTTCTGCCAAGGTGAGTGGGGTACTGGGGGCGGGATCCAAAGCGGAAGAGCTGTTACCCAGCACTCATCTACCACATGAGCGAGATTGCCCTGAGTAACGAGGGGTACAGCCATCCTCTTTGGTGCCTTCTTGCTTAGGAACAGGAAAATGGCCCAATCAACGCCCAGAGGACGTTCCCCGGGACTTACAGTGGCTTAAGGAAAATCATGGACCATATTCGCCAGTACTACCACTGGGAATTAATCAAATTTTATGTCACCAACTGCCTGGCCTTTTGCGCAGAATGGCAACTTTACAAGCCTCATAAGAATATAACATGTTTTAAGCTAGTACGCCTTGGGTTTGCATGGCATATGGTGTTAATAGACATGATGGGATCCCTGAGTATCAGTATAAGAGGAGTAAAACACATCATAGTGGCAATAGGCCATCTGACTAGGTGGGTAGAAACCAAAGCCTTGATCAAAGTGGATGTTGCAAGCATGGTGAGATTCATCCTGGGCCAAGTAGTGTACCAGCAAGGATGCCCACAAGTTTTTTGAGTGATAATGGAACCAATTTTACCTTCTATGTGATTCTGAGGTAAATGAATTATGGGAATCTGGGTGAGTAGTATCCACTCATATTTTCCAGAAACAACTGAATTGTAGAATGAGCCAACAGAATGCATGCTTTGATGCTAAGAAGATTAGTCACATGGGGAACTTTCGCCTGAAAATTTTTACCAAGTCTGGTCACCTTTACCTACAATATCAGTCACCATACAATGACAAAAAAAACGCCGTTTAAATTACTATATGGATGAAGGGCATCATTACCACTGATTTTTTATTCTTCCATAGAACCAGTATTAGAGATGAGTACTGAGCAATAACTGAACTGACTAGCAATAATTATAGTCAAACTGCAATTGCAGGCGTTCAATACCACCTTAAAGAAAAGAGATTAAAGCAAAGAGGTTGGGTGACAAGAACCCACCAGCGTACGGAGTACCATATTGGGGATAAGGTAATCTATTGTGAAAATCATGCTTTTAGAAGAAGTAAGCTGGATTCTTTGTGGTTGGGTCCTCTTGAGGTAATTTCCAAGTAAACAACTGATGCCTATATGTTTAAGAGCCTCATGGAAGGTCATATAGTGAATCAGGTTCTTATGAAATATTTCAAGTATTGGATCTAGGGGAGTAATATGATGCAATGTTCCTGAAGGACCACTAAACCTACCACAATAGGTTATGTCCTGGTGTTGGTTAAGTCCCATGAGGGGACCGCTGAACCATGATAGATGATGAGTCTTAGAAATAGACCTCTGAACAATGAAAGCTGGTTAAGTTCAAAAATGAACTGCTGAACCAGAACAAATGAAACAAAAAAGATGGACTTCTGGACCTTCTTATAGGTTAAGTCCCTTTTCAAAAAAGAGAAAAAAATAACATGAGGAAAAAATATGAAAAATAATATAAGATGAAAAATCTTAAAGAAAACATATATAATAGTGCAAAAAATGCAAAAAATGTAATAAATATTAATTTTATTATCACCAAAAAGCATCTGGTGATGTCCCCTTATGTTATTGGTGGGACCAATTCAGGTTAAAAACTGGGTCTCTATGAGTAGTCCCAAGGTGCTGGAATGAAGAGCATATTAGTAGAAACAGGATAGGTTTAAACTGGATTTTCTTGGATTAGTCCCTAGGAAATGATCTGCTCTGATTGAAAATGGAGAGACCAGCATGGGGGAGTACAAGGGACAAGGAATTGGTGAAGCCACCTGAGAAGATCCTTTAAATGCCAAAGTATTATATAACCCCAACCTGGGATAAAATAGGCTTTCCAGACCTTTTATTGGCAAGAACAACTGAACTAGGATGGCATGGCATGAACCATGGGAACCGCGCTCTGAGGAGGTGGCAGCGAGGAGGACATGGAATGAGAACGCGCTAAGAAGAAAGATTACCTGAGATGCATCAAGCAAGGAAAGGAGATGGAACCAGAGAGCCCCAATTTAACCTATGCTGGCAGACTCAGTAAGAATTAAAGCAACATATGTCTCCATAAATCAACATTGCTGGATAATATGATCAAGTGGGGGGATGTGTTGGGATTTTAATATGCCCACATTACCAAGCTTAATTGATTATAATTCATATGCTTGGTCACTAAGGGATTCATCTCACTAGTGGATGTGGGAGTTATCAATTAAATATATTATAACTTTTTGTAGTATTATCATGAATGCATATATAGCAATTTGCCAGGTTTTGATCTTCCAGATCATTAATGGTTTGTAAGGGGTGATCCTAACAATAAACAAATGTTTAGGTTGTCAATTTTACTATTGATAATTTAATTAACTTGTAGGAGTCAATCAGGCTAGTTACCAATTGGCTAAAGGCTTATGAATTGCTGTGCGAGAAAATGCCACCTGTGATAAAGCAACCTTTTAGTTACCCTTTCTAGGATTGCAACTGCTGTTTATAGGTAAGAGTGCAAAAACTAAGCTGTTTATTACCAATAAAGATTAATAGGGTTGAGCAAAAGCAATGGGACACATCCTTCATTTCAACTCAGAAGTGTTGCATTGAGAGTCATCAGAAAATCTGATTAAAATGGATGAGGAAGGTTATTGTTTCATGTGATCCTGAAGGGTTAATTTATTGGCAACAGCTGCCGCATACAAATTGGGCGTCAACAGAGGAGTTGGGCACCAAATTCATTTATAAATACCCTTGTTTTTTATAATAAAGCAGACAAAATATAGTTACAGATAAAGCTAAAGATATCTAAAAGTACTTTAAAAAAGACTGTTTGCTCTTGAAACTAGGAAGGAAGTATAAGAGATCCTTTGTATATCTTATTGTCTTCTCTACGAACTTTGTGTGATGAGAAGGAAGAAAACCTCTGAACCTAATACTAGGTTAAGTTCTACAGAAGTGATGGAAAGAACCTCTAAACTTGATCTGAGGTTAAGTTCTACTGAAGAGGGAGGAAGTCCCTACAGATATTCCAGGCCATTCATGATTAGGGCAAACACAAGTTTTTCGTTGGACTTAAAAACCATCTTGACCATCAGAAACTCAACTATAGTAGTAGTTTTTGTGCTATTACTGTGCAATATAATTTATTATCACAATTCAAACAACGCACATACAAGGAACCTGTGCAGTTGAACAAGTGGGCTAAAGTGAGTATCATTTTTAAAAGAGTAAACAGATCCTGAAAATTTAACCTTTTAGTGCTCATCTAGAAGAGGAAATTAAGTAGCCGCCAGTTCCCAGTTTTGACACATGACAATCTGCTAATATAAAAATTAAACAATCAATTAGAATCATCAGTAAATTTTAAACCTAGAAAAGCTGGAAAAATCAGTTAGTATATTAGACTTTTTCTTATACCATTATTGAGTAAATTTAGTTTCTTCTATTATATCAATTTACTTTAGACCTCAGTCCTATAGTTCTATATTATTAGACATCATGAAGAAAGCACAAACTGAGACTGTTACCGCAAGTGAGATCCAACAACTTTTTTTAGATGGTTGTTGATAAATTTTGAAAGTTTTTGACTTTTTTAAGTTAAATAAATAACTACCTAATAACTTAATTGAATAATATTACAAATATAACTCATAATTTAATTGGTATAACTATCTGATTATCTAAGACCATATGGTTTAATTAAGTAAGTATAATTCATATATTGGAAGATAGCTATCAGTAAGTTTAGGAAGTAATTGAACTCATCAACCTAATTGGGATTACTAAACTGTAAAGCAAAATAATTAAATCTATCAGATCAACCAAAAACAACTAAACACTTGGCCAAAACAGAAAAGCCTATCAGATAGCTGATTACCAACCACTCAATCAGGCCCAATTAAATCTATTGAATCACCTAAATTCACCAAATTATTTAACCAAAAATAATTGAATCTATTGAATCAAAAATAGTAGCTAATCTGCTATCTAAAATCTAATGTATCAATTAAATAAGCTTTGCAATCCAAAACTGATGCAAAAATGACATAAAGATAGAATACCACTAATTATTTCATCTAACAGTTAATCTACAATCTGAAATCTGATGCCTTAACTTAATGATATCCAATCTGAAACCAAAAACCTTATATAAAAATGATGTAGAAATAGGATCCAACTAAATAGTATTTTTGATAAATCAGGGTACTTCTGTTTATATATATTATGAAAATAACTTGAAATAACTCTGAAACAAAAATCACACCAATAAATTTAAAGATCAATCTAAAAAGTTCTGTAAAAAAGATGGCTAAATAAAATTGGCTCAACCAGATTAAATTTGGTCACTGCAATTGACATTTGAAATTGTTTCATCCTGGTAAAAATTCTTTATAACTGTTAAGATAAATGTGAGTTTGCAAATCTGATTGAGTTGTAGCTGTAAGACTACACTGGACAATAGAAAATCTAATTAAACTTTATAGACCTAATTTTCCTTTACCTTTGAACAATTAAAGCAGAATTGAATTAAATTAATCCTAATCAGATTCACACATTCTTATGGGCTTTTTAATGACTCATAACTCATGACTCACTGACAAGTCATTGAAGGTAGAAAATTCATTTTCTCCATCTAGTAAATTCTTTATAATCTGATTGGTCTACCAAGCCATGTTTTAAGAGTCAAATCACAATTTTCAATGTTGACATCACAACATGGTGATAAGTGAAATGGTAAAGTTAGGCTATAATGACATTTAGCCATAAAAAGGCTTATATATGCACATAAGATTTTTACTAAAAGGTGTGGGATTTTAGGCATCAAAGATGCTCGCTGGTGCCTCTTTACCTTTTTCCAACAACTTAATTCAGGGGTTTCTTCACCACTTATACCAAAAACAACAAAATACTAATAAATACTAAAAAGGTTGAATTTTATATGGTTTATTAAAAGCTGCGCAAGGGCAAGAGAACCCTATTTATAAATTTAGTGCTTATTATTTAAAGTGACTTTGGGCTCAAGTGCAATAGGCTACAAACTAATAAAAGCTCTGAGCCTAATTTGAAAATATGGACATTCACCCTATCACGCTCTTAAATCTCAGCTCAATTTGATGAAAAGCTGATGGGGGGTCAGAAGTAGGTATGACATATCCATGAGGAAAAAAATTGTATACTTTTTAACCAATCATCTTGGCAAAAATAGTTGAACATTGAGGAACCCCATTCAAGGCTATAAAAGGGGTGTTCATGGTGTAGGTGCTTGAATTAAATTAGTAGTGGTCTGGGGAGGAACCACCGATGGACTCCACTGATTTCACTGCCTAGTTGGTGTAATTTGCTTTCCCAAACTCGTGCTATTAGCCTGAAATTACTAATATGTGTATTACCCTAATTTGAGAGATTCCAATGAGAATCAGGTAGGTCTTTTGGTCAATGGTATTGTTACATTCATCCCAGTCACTCTTCTCACAATATTGGACTTTCAATTGTCCAACAAGGTAAAAGTATTGAATCATTTTTATCTGCTTTGTTTATATATTTGTTTTCATATATATATCAAACTTACCAATGGTCATCTAAAGTCTTCCTCTTAACTAATTAATTGTGTTATTGGCACAATCACATACCAAACTTACTGATAACCATTATAATGAGTTCACATCATCAATCTATGATAGCATACCGTTGCCCAGATTTTTTAACTTACCCCCTAGGTATAGAACATATTCATACAAATATATATGATAATTGTTCAGCTGATTTTATTGGTCAATTTATGAATAAAATGATACCTTTTTATTTAATTAAACTTGTCACACTATTATTTAATATCATTACCCATATTCTGAACATACCACCAAGTCATTGAATATATATCATGTCAAAATACAAATAAATACCCTGTAAGGCAATAGAAGATTGTAGTTACTTTTATACAAATTGAACTAAACTAAAAATTAGAATATTATACTTTATCAGATGATATTATAGGCTATAAGTTTATTGTCTATATCTACTCCCTTAAGTTGCATATTAATGAACAGAATAAAAAACATATAAGAGAAAATTTTTTATATTTAATTATAAAAGACTTGTTTTTCTTTAATTAGTTTTTAAATTCTGTTAAGAACTGGTGATACAACTTTCTGATGAACTTTTGGTTATCAAAAAATGGTTTCATAATTTAAACTAACTAAATGGTCTGAGTACAAGTAGATTCTATAGTTCTGACCTTTTTAACAGGCTTTGAAAAAGGAGGATTTCTCAATTTGATCTGTATATTTTTTCCATGTTTGTTTGTAAATTTATTCAAAAGTACTGGACCAATTTAGTTGAACTTTTTAATGAGAGAGGATGATCCCATGGTTGTCCCTTCTAATTCTTGTAAGGTTATTATAATAAAAGAAAAGGTATATATATTTAAAAATTGAAAATTTAAATATGATTATAATGAATTGGTATTGTTTTGGCAGAGTGATTAGTGGGCATTCAGTTACTTTGATAGTTTCAATGGTTTTGACCCTGCAGTTGGTGAATTTATGGATGAATTATAAGTACTGTTGGTTTTAGTTAAGTGGTTTATAATTGATTGGTTTGATATGAGTGATGGTTTTGGGCTAGCAATTAGATGGTTATCTAGAATCTAAAAAACTATTTTAACCAATTTAAACTATACATCATTTAATTAACGCAGGAAAAACCAAAGTACCTGCTAGTAATGCATCACTATTAATCACAGTTTGATAATAGTAACTAACATTGCTATAAATTACTCCAGGATGAGATAATTACTAGATTTAATAACCCCCAATGGGACTACTGTCATTATTCTCCTATATTGGGAGAAGCCTCTTCTAGGGGTCATGACTCACCTATTGGCAAATGTAAATTAGGCTCCCCATTGACTTAGTTTGAGCCTAATTTGAAGTATTGGGGATCAACTCCAATATTAAATATTAATTTAATCAGTAATTTAACTCAATACCAGCAACTAATGCAAGGATGTCAGAATAATCAATCAAGTCAATGCAAAATAACCATCTTTATGCTGAAACCCAATCAAATGGACATTTAGGGTTTTACCAGAAATCTATGCTGAGGATAATCCTATTCCCTCTAGAATTAGTGTTATATATATATCCCTATTTTCAACCAATGCCTAAATTTCCTTACTCTAGGCATGTATTACTTAGTTTCCGCTACCTCCTATAATGAATCACTTCCCCTATTTCACTTTTAGCTTTTGTTTTCTTATAAATACTTTAGGCTTATTCATGACAAAGGTAATACTTTTAATATATCTAAATTTCAATGTCTATTACAATAAAGCCCTTCTCCACTAGGGTCAATGCTGGGGAGCTTAGGGGGACTTTGGTTCTTTGTTGGGATTCTGAGACCACACCATGGGAGTAGCCTCTGCGGCCAGAAATCCTGACACTTAGCTTTGATGGATGACTAAAAAGGTACCAGGTTAAAGATGTTAATCTAGTTTGATGATTAAATGAGTGATCAAACTATTGGTATAACTGGATGTTAAATGTATGACTGGATCTAAATTATTGGTTATATAAGATATAGGTGATAATAATATTAACTTACATCTAATCTATTATATATTATGTCAAATATATCATGGATTAATATCCAAAAAATATATTAAGTACAAGGGAAACTTAGGATTTGCAGCCTGACAATTCCACTTAATTATATTCACCTTTATGACCTAGGATTGGTTTTTTTGGTTGTCAAAATTATTTTTAATGTCAACTAAGCTACAATCAAATTAGTTAATAATTAATGGTAAATTGCCTTGGTATGAGCTACTGCTGCCCAAAAGATTATGGTTTAGCCTTTTAAGATGCGTCAGAGGATCTAGTACTAAAAAAAAGATGCATCAGAGGAGATGCACTTAAAATGATTATGTTAGGAAGACATTGACCCTGAGGATGAGCTGTGTTATAGCAGGAAGTCTCACATGTTGATTAGACCCTCTGAAACTTTCACTGTGATGCTTCTGGTAAAGTGGTGGTGCAAGAAGATGAGTCATGGGTAAAGATGCGGTTAACACTGAAAATAACCCTATATAAACCCCTGTAATTTTATACAATAAACACAATCTAATTTGGCAGGTTAAAATACAAGCTTTTTACTATTGATACTTTTTTTATTAAGTCAATAATTTACTTGTTGATCAGGAAGATCATGGCAGAAAGATGTTGTACAGGTAATTGACAGGATAATACAGCCCCAAGACTTATCTTTAAGAGGTTTATATCCTAGAAATTAACGCCATCTGGTTTATTGTCTTCATAAAATAGGTGTTCATAACTCTGACTTTAACCCCAGATAAAGAACCACCCATCTGAAGTAGTAAAAACTTCAACATTGGACATGCCTGATGAAGGAAAAAATTTCCTAATCTTAGGTATTAGAAGATAACTTTCAAAAGGTGCAACTGAAACTGTAAAAATTTGATGGTATAAACCCACTTAGTAAAAAAAGATAATTAATATTTGACAAGTGGATAAAAATTGCAAGGTTTTTATATTTTAGTTAATGTGTAAACATATGATAAACTAGAATGATGCCCTTATGCTGTCAAGTGAGTGTCTATAACTCTCCCATTCTCAGAGAGGTGGTGCGCAGTGCACAGCCACACTGTCAGGGAACTAGTCATAAGTATTAGGGTGAGCATAGCCCTGCAGAGGGTTAAGGAGCTAAAGTAACACAGGGTAAGGATGTACAACGCATAATATATTACTAAATAGCAAACAAACAACATGACTTGGGTGGACCCCAAAGGGGAGTCCATATCCAAGTGGTAATCTGGGCTGGAGTGCTTGGGTGCCTCAGTTTGGAGGGGACCAGGGTGGCCCAGCGGTGCACCAAATATGGTAGTTAATTTTCTGAAAATAAAATGGCTGACGTTGTTATAGACCTCCACAAAGAGGTCCACACACAGGTTCTCCCAAGTTAACATATTAAAAACATAAAATAATGGGATTTTATATATAAGGAAGACAACCAACAAGGTAATTTGGTCTCAAGAACTATACTTTAAACAAGGGGAGATGAGTCATTAATTGGGGGAAATGGTTCCAAGTCTAAATGAACCAATTGGCACACCCACCATCAACTAGGGTACTGTAGCCTGAGATCAAATGAACTCAGGTGATTGATTGCAAGCTGAGCTGTTTTAATTTAAAAATGTTGAAAATTGAACAGGTTTTGAACCTCTGTTCTCTGAATAATTAAACCAAACCATCATTGTTAAGAAGGTAACTTGTCTGTTTTAATGCCACTGCTGTAACACATGACTGGGCATCACACACTTCCCCTGGACCAACTGAGCATATCTAGCCTGCACCCAGCGTAGGTCCAAGGTGTGCTTTAAGTCAGGGAGGTTCTGCAGCTTGACCTTTTTGGACTTCTGATGTTCAGCCTTGTCTTAGCAGTTAAATCATTCAATAAAGTTTTGTAAACATGACATATGCTAAATTAAGAAAAATAATTAAAAAATGACTAACTGTGAAAAATGCACTGAAAAGCAAGAAATAATTTGATAAAAATGCATTAAATTTTGGGGGAAAGAACTGACTTTATTAATGCAAAAAAGTATAGCATAATTGATAAAAAATGTACTATAAAGTATAAAATAATTGATATCAAATATGTATAATTGATCTGAACCTTTTTGAAGTTAACTCTGTATTTTAAAATAAATTATATAGTTTTGCTCACAAATACAAATTAGAGCTTATATTGGATTGGTTCCAAGTGTAAACTGTAAACAACAAAGAATGCACAGTTCTGAGTTATATAGTATAAATGATTATTATAAGTCAGTCTAAAATATGATGCCAACTTCTAAAAGGTTTTTAGTGATTATTATAATATTAAATTTTTATACTATTTTAGTGCATTTTTTCAAATATTTTATACTTTTTAGTACATTTTTATCAATTATATTATATTCTTAATGTCAATTTTTGATGTTAGCTCTTTTTTACCAAAAAAATTAGTGTGGTTTTCAAAGTTAGATCTTTTTCCCTTTTTTTAAAAATCACTGTATCTATATTTTTTAAATTACTGTTTCTATTTATAGATTAAAAATCAGTATTTGTATATATGTATGTATTAGTTATATTATCTCATAAAAAATTATACAAAATATAGCCAAACTTGGCACAGATATTTATGAACATTAGGAACTATCTTAAGCTATTTTTTATCTTCTTAATTATAATAAGATAGATAAAAAGGGTGGTTAGCTGAGTGGGTAAAACTGCTTCCACCCCTAGTGCAGGTTTTGAGTTTGAAACCTGTACTGGCTAGAAAACATTCTTGGTGTGGTATATTTGTCCCAAGGTTGACCCACCTCAAATAATTTTTATAATAAGATAGATGAAAAAATATATAGGGTGTATCAATGATATATAAAGCATAATGGTAATCTTATTATCATTTCAGCTGAGCAGTTTGTTGTTATTTGGTTAGTTTAATGGCTCAATGATTTTGAGTAAGCAGATAGTATTTTAATCAATTCATTAGGCTTATTGGTTTTTGGTAAGCAATTAATGGTAATTTGGTTAATTCAGTATCTCACTGGTTTCTGTATACAATTGGTGATTGGTTGATATAATGGTTCAACTAGTTTTTGTTGAGTGGTTGGTGGTTTTTAGTTTATTTAACAAATTCAATTGTTTTACTATGCAGTTTGGTGTTTACTTAGTTAAGTTGATAGGTTTAATTGCTGTAAATCTATTGATATCCATGTACCAAAATACTAGACTCATAATTGACCACCATTGACTCTATAAATGCTAACATAAATAATTCACTGATCAGATACTGGAACAATTTTTTAAAAAATAAAATGGTACCTAAGTGTGATAATCCTCTTTCTTTTTAAATTTATTCAAATTAGTCCGTTAGTTTCAGAGTTATATAAAAAAACATAGAAAAGAATATATATAAGCCACTTGATAACCTCCTCCTTTTTTAGTTAGTTATAAAGGAACTGACTTCAAAAAATGCACTTAAAAGTATGAAACAATCAATAAAAAGTATAAATAACTGATAAATCTTTCTTTAAAGTCAACGCCATAATTCAAACTGACTTATAAATGTTGCTCATAAATAATCGGTCTCTTGTAGGGTAGTATAGCACTGGATTGCTGATACAGTAAACTATCTATCATTAAAGAGCTTATATCTGTGTCTCATGCAGTCTCCTAATTAATTTTTTAACAAAAAGAACTTATATACTCAGCACTTTGTGTTCTTAATTGCGTAAGTTTATACTTGGACCTGATCCAAAATAAGCTTTAATTTGTATTTGTGAGCAAGATTATTTAAGTCAGTTTGAAATTTGGCACCAACATCAGAAAGGTTTTTACTGATTAAAAATACTTTTATTGATTAATTTATACTTTTTAGTGTATTTTTTATCAATTATTTCATACTTTTTAATGCATTTTTTGAAGTTGGTTCTCTACCCCAAAATAATACCTAAAAATTTAATTAGAATGATTTGTTACTACAATAACTGAATCATTGAAACATTATTAGCTCAATCTTTCTTTTGCTTTGATACCCAAATCAAAGCAAAATTTTGATTTTTAAAAAAAATATAAAAAACAACTGCTTGATCAAGCCAAAACTTACCAATGTTGATGCAATCGACGCCTGCTGCCCCAGCTTGGGGTGGTGGTGCGCCACCATCTGGCAGCTTTCAGCCGCCACTGAAGCGCGCCTGGGCTAGCTCTGCTAGCCCTCCCAACGCTACCAGGCGTTATGTCCCCCCTTGGGACTTGGCCCACCACCTCGTAAGCTCTCAGGTGGTTCTCCAGAGCCCTTTGGTGCTCCCACAGAGCAATTTGCATTTCAGCCTCTGGGTTGAATATGGGAATCTTTTCCCATACACAAGCATGGCCATCATTGAGATGGCCATGGCAGTTTTCAAACCTGCCAGTTTTATTGACTTCTGCCCCTTTAAGGGGTATTTTGACCTCAGCTTCCATTCAGAATCTGATGCAGTGGCAGCAGCCAAGCTGCAAATCATTTATAAGAAAAATTCCCATTCCCACTGTTTGCACCCAGCTCCCAGATGAGGCCACTTTGGTGGTCCAGTTCGTCAGGTTGCCCTCTTTCCTTTCCCCCAAACACCTCCGCCACAAGCTCACGGAGGGTTTGGCCATTTACAGTGCAGACCCCATGTTGCAGTTTGTGGTTCCCAATGGGGCAGATTGGTTGGTAGGGCCTCACGCCTTTGCAACAATCCACTCATCTCATCACAACTCTCACCTTGCAATTCCCCCTCACTGTGATCAGATCCATCCTTGATCACCCATTCTTGGCGCATGTCAAAAACAGCTGTGCCATTTGCCCCTTGTGCTTTGAGATTGACCACTTGAAGTGCAAGTGCCCCATGGTTGCCGCTTCTGACGCGTCCACTGCTCAGGGCTTGGGCGCTGCCCCAGTGGCTGCCTTGCCCCAATTTTTTGAATGGGGCTCAATCCTCCCACCTCCAATGTCAGGGAATTCTGGCGCTGCTTCAAAAGCAGCAGCCAATTAAATTTTAAAAAAATAAAATTTTTGAAAATTTGTTCAGATTACAGAATCCTGAGTTGATGACTGAACCAGTTTCAGCTGAGCTGCCATGGTCAACAGCACATAGCCAATCAGCTCCAGCCACAGCCCCAATTCCTGTGGCTGGCCCAGCGCTGGCCAAATCCAATCCATCTGAGGCTCTCAAATGGATTGAGGAGGATGGATGGCTGTGCCATGTGAAATCTGATTTTGCTTTGGAGGAGTTCTTTGTTGACCCTCTCAAATTGTGTTCCCATCATTTTCATCCAAAAAATGGGTTTCTCATTTATAAAAATATCAATGATATGGCAGTTGCAGCTGCAGCTGCCCCAGCTAACACCCTCCTCTGCCAGCAACTCTATGGGTCAAGGGAGCCCCTTGTCAAGGGTATTCTTATCCCCAATTTTCCTTATAATTTTGAGGAAGATACAAAGTATAAAATTGAGGAGCTTGCTTTTGGTGTGAGCCATGCTTGCATTAATGCAGCAAAAACTTCTCTTTTTGACCCCAATTTTCCTCAAACCCAATGGCATATCAAGTCATTGACTTATGTGCTTTCTATCACTAATTTTGCTGAGCATCAACTTGCTCAATATGTTGAGGCGATGAACACTGCCAGCCTCATTAATGAAAAAACCCCAATTATACCTCCTTATGCCTCATGTCACTGAGCTCCCACCCCAATGCTGTCTGCCATGATCTGCCAGCTAAGGTGGGCGCCAGACAAACGCTTCCCCAAAGCCTTCTCACCATCTGATATGGCTCTCTAGGCCAATAACCTAGGGGCTATATTGGATTTTTTTATTTATAATAATCCCTTTGTTTGGCACATTTGTGAATAAAGATGTGTGGCGGCTCCCCCTTTTGGTTTGGGCACCACTAGTATTAAAAAAAGAAACATTATTAGCTCAAGTAAAATAAGTGAACTTGCCTAGCATACTTTCTTAATAAAATAAGAACAGATAGAATATTAAAGTTCTCATTAGTGGGTTAGATAATAATGAATGATTGCTCAGAATAAACAAAATAGATTACACAATAATGCACAAGTTTGGCAACAAGTTTAGATATAATTGAGAACTTATGCCTCCTCAAAAACCCTTTTTTGAAGTTGGCGCTATCTTCCAACCTGACTTATAGATTTTAGCTCACAATACAAATTATATCTTATGTCTGGACTGGGTCCAAGTGTAAACTATAAGCAACTTAGAATATACAGTGCTGAGTATAGATAATATAACTGCCTATTATAAGTGAGTTAAAATGTGGCACTGACTTCAAAAAGGGTTTTATTGGGGAGGCATAAGTTCTCAATTATTTCATACTTTTTAGTGCTTTTTTAAAGAGGGTTCTTTTTTTCCAAATTTTTTTTTGAAGAAGGTTCTTTTTTCCCCAAAAAACTTTACCCATAGTTCTTTTTTCCCAAAAAAATTTAGTGCATTCTAAAAGTAGATCTTTTTTCTGATTTTATTAAAAAATCATTATATCTATATATCCTTTTTGAACCCTTGCTATTTCTCTATAAAAATAAAACTTATTGTATATATTATATACAGTATCTCATAAACAAATATACTATTAATTCGACCATCTAGTACTAAAAAAATATACTATTAATTCATTTTTTTTAAATTTAGGTGATTTTATCAGTCAATATATGCTGAATTTACTGATTGCTATCTATAGTAATTAATTTTATTAAATTTAGTTGATTTAATTGGTCAATGCATGCTAAATTTACTGATCACCATCTACAGTGATTAATTTTATTAAATTTTAATTAATTTTATTGGTCAATCTAGGCTAAGTTTACTATTCACCATTTAAAATAATTCAGTTTATCAAATTTAGTTTATTTTATTGGTTAATCCATGCTAAATTTACTGATCATCATCTACATTAATTTATTTACAATAATCTTAGGGGATTTAATTAGTCAACGTACGCTTAATTTACTGATCGCCATCTACAGTAATTCATTTTATTAAATTTAGTTGATTTTATAGGTCAATCAATGATAAATTTACTGTTCGCCATCTAAAAGAAATTCAGTCTATCAAATTTAGCTGATTTTATTGGTCAGATTATGCAAAAGGATAGCCAACTATAATGATTTAAGCTCATTATGCTATGATCTCATACTTGCCTGGATTTTGAATATACCCTCAGCCATAGGACATGTCAAAAGTTGCTTCGAAGCTATCGCTTCACCAATGCCGGAATAAAGTTTATCCAGCGATGAGCTGGTCTAACAATTGAAATACATCGCTTCCGAGTCCATTTAATATTGTCGGACATTTGCCTTCCAGGCCTCAAAAGACGAATGTTGTGGGTCGAAATCTGCCTAAACGGGGAAATGTCGGCCATATAAGAGTTTGCGATGATCCGGAAATCGCTTTATATAAAACTAATGATGATTTCGAGAATCTCGGCCAAAAGACCCTAGCGACTCTCGGTGGAACCCCGTAAACCGGGGTAACACAGGTTCGAAACCCACACGGGCACTTTCTGCAAAATCAAACGATCGGATTTTGCCGATCGCTCGACGGACTTCGGGGAAACCAGCGGAAGGTACTCCCCCAACCAGCACCAAGTCCTTCACCACACCTGCGCGGGGATCACCCTCTTTTATAGGCGTGGCGGCAGGCCCCGAGGTGAGAATACTTTCTCGAGCGGTGATTGGTTGGGGTACATCAGAACCCTGCCGCATGGGTATATTCTGCCCCAAAACCCAAATGTCCGTTTTACCCAAAATTTAACTAATTTTCCCCCACGATCTGATAGGATCGACACCCATATTACCTAAATTGGAAAGCATCGAAGCTATTCCAAACCTATCCCCGAATTCCTCCGACCTTCGAAAATAGTATAAATATTAATCGTTGAAAGTCGGAAAGGGATCTTTTCCTTCTTGCCCCGTCTACTAATAAAAAATATTAAAAACCAAGTTTTTTATTAGTGCGAATTTATTAAATTTATTATAAACTCTTGTGGGATCCAGCGGCGTTAGCACCAGCGAGCACCTAGAAAGCTGGATTCCTACAGATATACTTACTAAATTGATGGTCAGATACTGGGCTAATACTTACAAAAGTAAAATGGGACCTAAGTTGGAGCATCTTTTTTTGAAAATCTAGGCATCCAAATTGGTTTTGTAGTTTCAGAGATATGCGCGAACAAACATAGACAAAAAACAAAAAATATATATGCAGGTCGAATTGATAACCTCCTTTTTTCAAAGTCGGTTAAAAATGCATTTAAGAGAAAATCGATTTACATGAGCATAAGCATAAATGAAATAATGAAAAACCCAGCGTGCGATATTTACGTGCAATCTGATAATTGGTAATTATTCAGCAATAACGATATCAGATTATTCTGTAAAAGGTATGAGCGTTTCAACAACAAGAATTATCAGATTATTCTACAACTGAAATTATTAGCTTATGTTGCATCAAGAAGATTAAAGCATTTGGATTTATACATTAAAATATAGCAAGAAAAAGTTTTTAATATTTAAACTATTTATCAGATTTTGGCTGAGTAAAAATTCCTACGAGTTAGTAGGCAGAAATGAAACATCTAACGTTTGAATAATCATGTAACTAAAATTAGACCAGATTCTGGGAGGATACCCCAGTGGTAGAGTATGGACCCTCTACCACTGCCTCCCGAGTTCGATCCCGGTAATGGACTTTGGGTAGGGGACGATTTTGACTGTGTTGGTTTTGCGCGCCAATGCCCCGAACCGAGATAGCAAATAGCAAAGGCGGTCCATGGAGTTCCTGGCCTATCATACGCCGCGCATGGAGGTTTTCCGGGTTTTATCCTCCTTTCCCATTTTCTTCACTTTCCTAATCGGTGCGGTACCGTCCCCAGGTCGGCCCACCTCGAATAAAATTTAAAATTTAAAAGTAGACCAGATTCTAAGAGGTTGTGGGGGTATAGATAGCCAACTGAACTGACTTCATGATCATGTTTAACTTAGTTACTTTTTATATCCTCTTGTCAGCTTACGTTTTAAACCTTGGCCTAGCTAAAGGCGGCGTCGCTTACTTGGGAGCTGGGAAACTTGGCTCCGATCTTTCACTTGTGCCAATCAAATTGCTTTATAATAGCTCTTTTGATGAGGATTCATCATTAAAATCCATCCAACCCTCCGATTACGATCTTTTTCTCAGCGGAAAATATGTGTCTAGACGTGAGATAAAACGACATAGCATTTTTCAGAAAGACTACTGTTTTGATCACTTTCGCCTTATTTCGAAGAAGGTCACTATAAAAGATGGTCATCGGTATAAAATTGCTCCAAGCATGAGCTGTGTAAATACCACATGCTCTCGAGCTCCTCCCGAAGTTCGAATCCGAGTGATGGGTCACACTTTTTTGGGAATCAATTATGAACTTATGACAAGAATGATTGGTTGGAATCATGCCAATTTGACTTATCAAAACTACAACCACTCTTGGGACCATCTAGTACTAAAAAAAAAACTACAACCACTCTAAAACTCAAGTTCCTCGTGAAAGCAAAACTGGCGTATCTTTTATCCCAAGAATGATTCAACTTGACGCCACAATTGACTTTTGTAATTATCGGACTTCCTCCCGTTGGATTAATACAATCAAGTCCAGATGTGAGCCATATTACCTTACGATTACCACTCCGGTTGTTACTAAAGATGTTCAAACAAAGGCGTTTGGAAGAGTGTTGGTTCTTAATTGCACCAAGCATATATGTTAAATTACCTATGTAGCTTAGTTTTAATTCGTTGAAACATTATTTTAAATAAATATTAGTTTGCTTGAATTTTTATAAACCCTTTCTGCAATCAAATTATCTCACAAAAAACTATTTGTATTTTAATCTATACTATTATTTATAGCAATATGCTTGTTGATCTGTCCATTCCTAATAACCTTTTAGTAAAATGGATAGATTATCATAATAATCTTCCGGTGGATAAAGTGATTTTTAAGGAAGATTCAAAAATTCTTAATACTTATATAATAAAAAATAAACATGAGACTTTTTAGTAAATATTTGTTTATTCAAGGTAAGCCAACCAGGAGACGGACATACTGAGGGTTCAAATAGCAAAACAAAGTAAGATATAAACCCAAGCAGAGCTTGAGAAAAACGTTTTTGAACTTTAAAATCAACCAATGACCAAAAACCACCAACAACTTACCAAAACCAATTAATTTATCAAATCACCCAATCACTAACTGCTTACTAAAACTATTAAGCTCATTAATCAACCTAAAACCACCAACTGCTTGACAAAGCCTGAAACTTTTGAATCAACCAAATATCAAACTGCTCAGTTGTAACAATATACCAGCTACCATCAAAAACATATAAGAAGTTCACTTATTATATATAAAACATTTTATTCTGACTATGATAATTTTAAAATGGATTTTTTTATTGTCATTGGAGATACATAAGTGTGTCAAATTTCAAAGCTCTAGCTAGTCTGAAAGGTAGTTAAAATAATTGCAAGATCCCACTACAGACACCATAGCAAATAGACAAAAAGTTTTAAAATAAAGCCTAACAACCAAACAGTATGCCCATCTTATAGGGCCAAAGCAAACCAAACTAAAATACACCAACCAGATGAAAATGGCTAACCACTAACAAACCATGGAGAAGGGGTGGGGTTTGCAGCATTGTGGTACCTACGCCTATGCAGAATTTGGCTCTAACTAAAGCTGACAGCCAAGGCTTGGGGAAATATGAAGTGTGGGGTGCAATACGGTTCAAGGGAGGGTTGCTTGAGGAAAGTTGGGCC
The DNA here is from genome assembly GCA_022478985.1 of Massospora cicadina. NCBI lineage: Eukaryota > Fungi > Entomophthoromycota > Entomophthoromycetes > Entomophthorales > Entomophthoraceae > Massospora > Massospora cicadina. The sequence goes on from JAKSZP010004131.1 coordinate 50,440, forward strand.
ATACTGAGGGCCTTATAATAATTAGAGAGGTAATGCTCAGCATTAATCTGAACATTGTAAAGAAAGGCTATTTGTGCAGCATTGTCAGGGAAAATAGGTTGATTTAGTATAAGCCCAGAATACATTTAAACTTCCACTACCGCTACATGAGAAGTTTTGTGTAGCATTGCAATTTCAGATTTTATAGCATGGGGAAATTTGGGGGATAAACGACATTGGGAAAACCTCTTGCCAGCATGCTGACTGATTAAAGGTTGATTTCACAGATGGAAATATTATCTAGGGGAGGAGGCAGCTGCCATGATGATCTGATGGTCACTGAGGAATGGTTCACATTTTTCTTTAGGATATACCACTTTGGGTTGGAATAGCACAAAGTCAGAGTTAATATAATTAATTATAATTTAATTATTGTGGGTGAGGATGAAATGATTTCACTTGATTCACTAACCTCACCCAATAATTCCCATGTATTTTGGTTTATTTTAATGGGAGCATCAGTGGAAATTTGAGTTTGGAAAAAATAGGATAGTGTATGGGTAAAAACGGTGATTTAAGCTACTTTAATTAGCTGAACTCAATGCAGTGGGTTGATTGTAGAGGGAGGAATGGATGGAAGGTAAATTATCAGGTTGACCCAATGGATGAGCTATCTGGATAGTGGGGTGGCAGCAAAAACCCCCATTCATAAGCTTCCATTATGGCCTCAGAGGGGAGGGGGAGCCAGTGCCAGCTCTACGGGGCATATTTTTGGTACGATTAAATTGGAAAAAGATGGGACAAGTTTTGTGACTATTATTGACTCATGCCCAAAAGAAATGGTTTATTGCTTTGGAAAGATGAGCATGCAGAGGATCTTTTTAGGCAATATAGGGATGGTGGGGAGTGATGGTGGCAGATGCACAAGGAGCAGCAAGGAAATTCTACCCCAGAAGGAACAGTAAAATGGAGAATGGGCTTGGCATCATAGGCTGTAAGCCCCAATATCAACCTATCATATATAACTGAGGTGTTAGAATCTAGGGAAAATTATTGGTAACTTTTGGAGGTATTTTTTTAAATCTGCTAGGCTGGCTGCACAGATTCAGCACCACCGGCGCAATGGATGGACAATATGAAGATCACCAATCCTTGATAATTGACAATAAAGTAAGAAATAATGAGCTATCGCCCTATTGATAAAAAATATTTGAGGTGGGTCAGCCTTAGGACAAATATACCACACTGAGAAAATTTATAGCCAGTACAGGTTTCAAACTCAAAACCTGCACTAGGGGTGGAAGCAGTTTTACCCGCTCGGCTAACCACCCTTTGCCCTATTGATACCAGTTTATTTAATATCTAAAATGTCAGACTTTTTCCACTAATCCTTTCTCTGCCTTCTTCTTTATAAAAGACCTCCTCCTTCCATTTCTCGTTCAGTTACTAATCTTTAATATTCTTGGTCAATCATAATTTTTTAGCTTGTTAACTCTCTGTTCACTAAAACTTTAGAGGTTTTGCCCCATCATTGATTCTTTGGCAGAATTTCCTCTATTCACCAAACTATTATCACTTTAATAGATTCACTTCCAGTTGAATAAATCTACCACCCAAATCTTGAAGCTCACCTCAACTAATAAAAAATGATCCACCAAATATATGGCTTATTGTCCAGTCATACCAATTTCTCAACATTACCCCTAAACTGGACAATAAATCCCCTATTGCTTATAAGGCCATGGGAACTTCACATATAGTCAGTTGATAATACAACCACCCACGGGTTCCTTAATGGTGTAGGCATTGATACCTGTCTTCTTGATTATCTCAAAAAGTACAGTCCATAGTTGGCAATCTTGTTCTTCCTTTCAAGTCCATGTTGGTCATGGAATAAGGCATGATCTCCTACAGCAAACTGTTGAAGACTTCTATTTAGTTTTGGTCAGCTGCCTGATTGCAAATCTTTTTATCTGACCTGGTAGGATAAGTTATAGTTTGAAGATTTATCAGCGTGTCCATTAAGTTGGTCAGATAACGCTGCTGTTCTAATCCGCTGGTGTCCTCCACACAGGAGTAAAGCAATTTAGGCAAAACCGGATATCTACCATAAAGTAAATGGAAATGACTCTTCCCTGTTGACGAGTGGTAGCTGATATTATATGCTTGGACGGCGTTGACAAGATGGTATTCCATATTAAGGGGCAATCTTAGACATGCTTGCAGAGAATGTTCAGCAATGTTCCGTTAACCAAATTAACCATCCCATTAGATTTAGGGTTATATGGTGTAGTTAAGACGCCGCGGATTGCTATTATTTCATTCAACTTGGGCAGGACATGTAACGTGAAGTTTGTTCTGCTGTCCATAAGAATAAATTGTGGACAGCAATGTCACTGTATAACAAATTCTATAATGAACTTTGCGGCGGTGATAACCCTTAAATCAATGTTTGCTCTTAGTTCTACCCACCTGTTGGACAAACAGTTGTTTAACTAGTAAGTAATAATAGTTTGGAGGAGAATAGCTCCGATTTTTTAATACTAAAGGCCTATCCAAATCTTGGTTTATCTGACCTCTCATAGTAATGCTATTACTTACACTCCTTAACCAAATAGGCCTACAGTTAGTAGCAGTGTTATGCAAAATTGTTGGCAGAATCAGGGGAGCCATTCAGAGGTCCCCCGCTTCCTACATCCAATTTAGTTCAACCTTCAATGCAGAGATCGGCCCCTTTTATAGGCCTGAAGAGTGTCACCAAGTGAAAAGATTTCTCACCCAATGATTAGGTAAAATATATAAAATCGTCGCCTCACGGATATATCCTACCTGCATCCAACTTTCCATCAGCTATTCCATCTATGTAACCCATGTTTTGAGAGCTTCAATAGGCCAAAACTTAGTATTCCTTAATGTGGATATTCCTAGCCCAATCCAAATTTTTTATTAAAAATCCCTTTGCACCTCAATATAGTTTACATACTAAGCGGCAAGGTATCAAGAGGGTTTTCTTTTTATCCCCTTGCCGCAATTTAATAAATTCTATAAAAACCAATCTTTTATTTATTTAAAAAGGTTTTAGTTTTAGTTTTATTTATAAGAGGTTGGCAAAGTCCACTGAATCAATTATTCCATCAGTAGATAATAATACTTCTCCTGCATAAAGATTGTTGGAATTTAGGTGCAAAATGCACTAGCAAGCATCTTAAAAGCCTAAAATCCAACAATTGGTGCTCACTACATGGGGTAGTACACCACAAAAACACTAATAAAAATGAAGGATGTTTGGGGACATAACCCTCACAACCTTCCCAAGGCTTCCATACCCCGTCTAGATGCTTTGGCCCAGAAGCTTGCCAGCACGCTGCCCCAACTTAAAACCCTTGAACAGCGCGTTAGCCAAGCCTCTCATGAGGCTGCTCCAATTATCTCAAAACTCACTTTCCGAGACAAATTTACCCCAGGTGAGGGTAGCATTGCCTCATTCCTCTTTGTGTATGAGGCTGTTATGGAAGGGACAACCAAAACCCAAAAAGTAAAGCACATCCTCCCCTGCCTCAGCCGCTCCACCCAAGAGGTGACGGTACCTTATATGGCCACCCTTAAAACTTAAGCAGAATTAAAAAATGCTCTTAATGAGGAATTTGGATCTATTCAGAGCTTGCATAGGAATAAACAGGCGGTTATGTGCCTAAGTCTACATGAGGTGGAATCAGTTGCCACCTTTGTTGATTGGTTTTACAATGCAGCCCAATTTCTCTTTCTTGCAAAAATGTTACCTCTTGATGCTTTGGCGGCCATTCTGACTGGCTTAGATTCTCACCCTTCTATAGCTCGGCATCTTATCTTTTTGAAACGCCACCTCTGGACTATTCATGTTATCAAGGAGGCTCTGCTAGAGGTTGCAGATATTTATGATTATGAGGCTACTTCAAGAGTTGTCTCAAATCCACAAGCCTTCACCATTAAGGACTTCTCAACCATAGCCACGCAAAAGGAATCCAGGATGATCTCTATGGCCACACCTGTGTTTGTTACTACCCCAAGACCAGCACCTTCAGTGCAGCTAAAACTTTATCTCCCTACTCCTTGCAAGCCTGAGGTTAAAAATCCAGTGATTCAGAGTGCGCTACCATCAGTGGGGCCACACTCTCTGCCACGAACTGCTGGCAAAGTTCATCATTTACCATCTATTAAACCTCTGCTCCGCCTCAAGACCCCCATGGAGAGGTCTCTCCCAGTGGATCAAAAGGCTGCTCCTAAGCCCAAACCTCTCCCTCATGTGACAATCACTCCCAACAACCATGGGCTCAAGTATAAGACTGACCAAGCTAAGCTGCCTTCTCCTCCAATGATAATAGGTGTAGATAGCCCCATAGCTACCAAAGTTACTGCTTCCACCTCCAACCGCCCTTCTAGCATCCAACCAATGTGTGTGGACAACCCTTCTGATAATGAGTCTGAATAAGGTTATGAGGATGTCAGTTATTATGTCCTAAGAGTCCTGACTGAAGCAGGTATATCAGAATGGCTGAGCCCTGAAGGAGTAGATAAAGACCTGATCCCTCAAGAACCTACCTTAATCAAGTGCTGGGGTGCCCTGAGTTTAGAGATACCGGTAGCGATGCTGACCAGGTTATTGCTTCACTGATCTGATCAATTCATCATTATTGTAATTTTGTGAGAAATTCTATAAACAGGCGCTATGAAGGCTACAAAATTTATTAGTTCCGTGGCTCTAGAAAAGATTTACTTAAGGGCAACAAAGTTATTAGTTCCGTTGCAATGGATAATGCCAATTGAATATACAGAATCCTGTATAAAAATAGAACAAAATTAACCATCTAGTACTAAAAAATAGACCAAAATTAAACTACATGAGAAGAGAATTAAGGTACTTTATTAAAAAAACCAGAGATATTTATAGGGAAAATTTAGTGGTTCTTCACAAGAAATTCCTTGATTCACCTGAAGTAAGATCTTTCCTACCAGAGGACTGATATTGTTGATTATCATTATTATTATAATACTCGTGATGATCATATCTAATAGAGCTCTAGTTAGATGTGATCAACCTTCTTAATGAGGCCTAGCCCCTTCTAAATGACTAGTCACCTTGAATTGCTGAGTTTCTTTGGGCTGATAGGATTCACCCATTGTAGGAGGTTGATAACTCCGAAGAGTCTTTCTTTGGTCAAATTGGGACTCAGAAATACTCGTTTTAGATTTCTCCATCTTATTAGACCAAGATATCACATCTCGATCTAGATTACTTTCAGTCATCTTAGTTGTATCTCCAACAATCATGTTCACACCCTACAGAAAATTAGAAATAGCTATCCTGAGACAGCTAAAAAACTTGCCACTACCCTCCATATTATAGAAGTATTAGCTCTCACCCATAATTTTGGTGGGACCATAACTAAGGTAGAGGTCATTATTCAAAAAACTGGGTTAGGGCAATCTTGGACATTGGAATTCCCATTGATGTTATCTCTTCCAAGATGATCAAAAAGATTAAGCTGGCTCCTGATCTCAAATATATGCATTAGTTTGGAACGGTGGGTCCCAATAACACACATGCTACTGGAGCCTACTCCTCTTTGCCTATTCTTATTGGAAAACTCATCTTTTCAGCTCCTTATGTGGCCTTGGACAATAATACTTACAACATGCTTATTGGCATACAGTTCATGATTGAGTATGACGGTAAAATCAGCATGAAACAGGGTTACCTCTCCATACTCAGTAATGAAGTCCCTCTAATCTTTAACAATGAAGAACCCAACAAACAGAATACTCTTGCTTAGTTTAGTACCCTTCCTCTGCTTTACCTTTATTCTACATGACCTCTGGACGCAACACAAAAAAGTAAACTGATTAGTCTCTTCAGAGAGCATTCCCTTTTTCACTTAAGTGGAGACAGTAATCAAGGATGGTTAACAATGAATGGTTGCTACCAATACTACGCTACAGATCCCCCAATCCCATCTGCTTCATATAACAAGAATTGATGGAGTAAGCACTTTAGAACCCCAGTTGTTGCCAGGTATACTAGATCCCACCTATCAACGACCCATTAATATCCTATTGAGTTAATTTACCAATAAACCCATCATTATCAAAAAACATCAAAAGATAGGGATATGTCTTCTAATCCCGCTTCAAGAGATTAACAGGATTACTTTATTGGGTTAATGTTGGATATGTGTTTATCCACTGACCATTTGGTGTATACTCTACCTAACATTCACATTTCAGATTACTTAACCCCAGATGAGCTTAAAAAGTTCATTCTCTATTGGATACCCAAGGCGATATTTCTCCCAAACTGACACTGATTATGGCACATGAAGGGATGGAGTCACACCATTGATGTTGGTGATACCCAACCTATTCAGTCTAAATATTACCATAAATTAAGGGTGAAGGGCAGCAAATGAGGGTTAAACTCAAGCAGAAATTCGACGCTGGGTTATTAGTACCGTCTAAAGCCCTTGGCGTCTCCTCTCTTGCTGATCAAAAGAAGAATGGAGGTTATTGGGCAGTAATGAACTACCACAAACTGAATAACCTCACTAAAAAAGACAGATATCCTATCCCCGCATAGATGCTGCCCTTTCACAACTCTCCGGATCGAAAATTCTTTTCAGCCATGGATTTGGCCAGAAGATATTGGCAAATTGATCTTTTTCCCCAAGATAAGGAAAATGTGCTCTCTTTTGCAGTGAAGGCTTATTTCAGCCTACCTGCCTACCCCAAGGGCTGTGCAATGCGCCGGCATCCTTCCAACGTGTAATTGACTATATTCTGTGGGACCTCAAGCTAAGCTGTGTGAATGTCTATCTTGATGACATCACAGAGTTTTTTGCAACGTTCACCAATCATCTCGCTCATTTAAGAGAAGTTTAAGCGCCTGCGGGCTTCTAAAATCAAGTTGAAACCTTCAAAATGAACCTTTTTCCAAAAGAAGATAGACTTCCTGGACATGTAATCTCCCAAGAAGAGATCCAGCCTTTACAAGATAATGTCGAAGCTATGTCTAAAATGCCTGCACCTAAGAACCTCCGGTACATCCAGGTACTTCTGGGTATGATGGGGTATTACCATCAGTTCATCCTCAAGTTCTCCCATCTCAGAGAGCCTCTCATCTGACTACTTTCTAAGAACATTCTAATATATTAGGGTACAGAAAAAGAGGCTGCGTTTGAGATGCTAAAAAATTGCTTTAGCAACGCCTCATACTACGCCACCCAAACTACAGGAAACCCTTAATATTGTTCACTGATGCCTCAGACTATACCGTTGGAGCCATCTGGACCAGTAAGACAGTAATGGCGTAGATTATTTGGTTCTTAAGTCAGCAAGATGTTGTCAAAAGCTGAACGTAACTACAGTGTTACAGAGAAGGAGGGCCTGGCTGTATTACTAGCTGTTAAACATTACCGTCCTTTCCTATATGGCAATTCATTCACTGTGGTTACTGACCACGCCTCCTTAAAATGGCTACAAAACCTGAAGGATCCCACCAGTTGGTTAGCCCTATGGGCCCTCAAATTTTGACATTATGATATGAACATTGAGCACCAAGCTGGGACGCGTCATAATAACGTGGATGGTTTGACTTGGCTGCCTAACCTTCATCTGGACAACAGTGAAGTGGAAGGATTACATGATTTCCGTATGACCCCCAAGGCCTGGGACAATGAGGATGATCCCGTCCATAAAATGCCAGCACAACACTTCCGCAACACTAAGGTGTAGAGTGGAAAGTTATATAGGAAGAATAGAGTAAATTGGCTGCCCTTTTGGCAATATTCAGAATGGGTACCAGTGATCTTAAACGCCTACTCCACCCTTGGGCATGGTGGAGTGAGGAAGAAGTATGAGTGGATAAAGGAACGGTACTATTGGGAGTGCATCATGGAATCTATTATTGAAGTTTTGGATGCCTGCTTAACCTGTAAAAAGAAATCTCGCTTTAAGATCAGGTACCAATACCAACTAACTACCCCTCAGCAACATTTTCACACAATCAATTTAGATGTGGTAGGACCTCTACCCCAGACTACAGTGGGAATCGCTACATACTGGTAGGTATTGACCACTTCACAAAATGGAATGAAGCAGTGGCTCTCCCTTCTCAAACTGCCAAAGCTACCGCAATTTTCCTCCACCAGTCAATCTTCACCCGTCATGGTTGCCCTCAGGTTCTCCTCTGCAATAATGATAAGAACTTTACCTCCCAATTATCAAAAAACTTGATACCTCTATGGGCAACCAGCACCACTTCTCCGCCCCTTACAACCCTTCTACCAATGGGGCAGTAGAATGGGTGAATGAAACTCTATTGTCCATATTACGGAAAATGGTCACCTCTAACCCTCTGCGCTGGGATCAGTTTTTGCCCAGTGCTCTCATGGCCTATTACATTAGCTACCATCAGTTAAAAATGTCTTTATTCCATGATTTGTATAACTGGGAACCTGGCATACCTGCCCTTTGGCATAAGATGACTTTTCAGCTAGGACTGATGACCCAGACAAAGTGACAAGGAAGTTGGCCAAACATATCATCCAAATACAATCTGAAGCTATGCCTAACTTAGCCAAAACTGTCACCAAAGAGGGTCAAGTAGCTAATGAACTCAGACCACCTCTAACCCTTTTCAGATCTCTACCAGGTTTTATATTATCATATCCACATTACTCCCAGAAGTAAGAAGCTAGGGCCAATGTGGGAAGGACCATTTGTCATCACCTACAAAAGGGTTATGAATAGTCCAAAAAGTCACTCTCTTCTGGAGTAATTTCAACAGAGTTCATGGCCAGTTTCTCCTCCCCTATTCCTCCAACCTTCTTGAAGTGGATATGTTGAACAAACAGTTGTTTAAATAGTAAGTAGATACGTTTGGAAAAGATAGCTCCATAGTTCTTAATACTAAAAGCCTATCTAATTCACAGTAGAATCCGGCCTCCTGGAGTAATGTGATTACCCCCACTCCTAAGCCAAATAAACCCACGTTTTAGTAGCAGGGCTATGCCAAATTGTTGGCAGAATCAGGGGAGCCACTCAGAAGTCCCCCCGCGTCCTACATCCAATTTAGTTTAAACTCCAACACGGAAACTGGCCCCTTTTATAGGCCTAGAGGGTGTCACACCAAGTAAAAATTTCTCACCCCATGATTAGGTAAAATATATAAAACAGTTGCCTCATGGTGTATCCTACCTGAGACTGACTTTTTTATCAGCCATTTCATCTAAGCAATTCAATTTTCGAGTGCTTTGATAGGGTGAAACCTAATATTGCTTAATTCGTCCATTCCTAGCCCAATCTGAACTTTAAATTGATTTCCTTTGAACAATGAAATAGTTTAAATACTAAGCGGCAAGATATTGAGAGGGTGTGCTATTTTATCTATCTCTGCAACTTAAGTAAAACTTATATAAAATCTTTAATTAAATTTAAAATATATTAGCTTTAGTTATAATTGGTTGGCAAAGTACAATGAATCAAATATTCCATCAGTAGAGGATATTACTTCTCCTGTGGTAAATTGTTGGAATTTAGGTGAAAAACGCACCAGCAAGCATCTTAAAAGCATAAAACCCAACATCACCTTGTCAAGTGATCTTTTAATACCTTAGATACTTAGATCAGTTCACACCAGTTGGAGGAGACCCCACCACATCAAGGGAAACTGTGTGCCATGAAAAACGGGGCTTAACCAGCTTGTTATTAGTTTTCTTATGGAAAGGTTTCTCCAATTGACACTGGTGCCAACAAGCAACTGTGTCATGCATTTTGTAATGCATAAATCCCAATAGTAGCTTGATTGCAAAAACTCCTTTGTTTTCTGCAACCCTCCATGACCTACCATCTATGGGAATATCAATTATTGTTGATCTAGTGCAAGGTTTCAGGAAACTTAGCGCCAGTCCTCCAATTTTCTTATATAGTTTCATATTGCGCAAGAAGTTACCCATCTAAGCTCGTCTAGAGCTTTGATCAAGTGTGGCGGCTCATCATGATATTTGCCCATTATTATCTTCTCATATATGATGTCTGCCAAATTCTCTGTAATGGCGACCGTTGGTGATCACAAGAGAAAGTTCACATGTGATGTTTAGTCCTGGCTGGTGTACTATCTCACAGTCATAAAATTAGAGCTTCAAGACCCATTGCGCAAGCTGTCCTTCAGGTTCCTAAAGATTCTGTAGCCCATGCAAGGATGCATGATCTGTTACCACTTTAAATTTCCCCCCATGGAGGTATACCCAGAACTTTTTATATGCATATATTAACGCTGAACACTCTCATTCAGTTACAGTGTAAATTCATTCATGTATAATTAAGCTTAGGCTACAAAAGGTGACAGGGTGCTCCACATCGCACCATCCTTCTGAAATAATACTGTTCCTATGGTGGAAAGTGCAGCATCCATTCGCACAATAATTTCTTCTGAAATTAGGGTATTGCAAAACTGGCGTGCTAGCCAAGGCAGTTTACAAGACATCAAAATTTGGTTTGAAATCATTCAGTACAGTCAAAGGTGGCGGGTTTCTTCAATAACTCAAAGAGCGGTGCCCCAATACAGCTTAAGTTAGGAATGAGCCTCCAGTGATAACTGATTATCCTTAAACTTGGATATCCTGCTTATTACCTGGACGAGTCATCTTATTTATAGCTTCCACCTTAGCCAACTGAGGTTTAAGCCCTTTTGAGTATACCACAAACCCAAGGTATTTAATCGTTACTTGAAAATATGGCAATTTGAGGCTTGATTTTGATGTTAGCGGCAGAAAGTCAGCAAAACACTTATTATAAGATGTTGAGATGCTTTGTGAACATCCATAAGAACACATTGATATTATTAAGGTAGATTAGAACACAAAACAGCTTCAAGTCACCCAAGATCATTTTCATGGCCCGCTGGAACGAAGCGTGGCATTACATAACCCTTAGGGAATATGTATAGATCTGAACAACCTACTAGAGGATTATGGCGCATTTCTCCCATTCTGCCGCTGGCAACTTGATCTGCCACTACCCCAATATTAAATCCATGGCAGAGAAATAGTTAGCACCTCCCAGCTAATCTAAAACGTCATCAATCTGCTGGAAAGGTCTGAAACTCTATTCATAATGCTATTAAGCTTTTGATAGTAATTGACCTCTCAGTTTGTGCCATCTTTTTCTTAACAATTATCACCGGCAATGCCATGGTCTCTTGATTGGCTCTAACATCTCCTGTTCAATCAATTTGTCTACCTCATCATAGACAACTTCCTCTGCAGCTTTTGGGTGTCAAATAGGCCATGACCAAATGTGAGTGTGATCTCTATGTCTAAAAATGCATGACTCCAAGCGCAAAATACAAATCATGGTCAGTGGATGCAAAAATTCCTCACTATTTTACAGACAGGGCCATCATCCTATACTTCTGTTCCTCTGACAGTCCATTCAGAGCTTCACACGGAATCACTATCATTACACTAAATGAGGTTTCTACAGGTAGGCTGAGGTCCTCCCAAGACACAAAATGTAAATACAATGAACCTCATCATTTGGATTCATGTGTAGATAAGCCACCACTTGGTGCCTTTGGACCGTCATAGATCCTTCTGTAGATTCGCTGTCAATAATTTCATTTCCCCATGCCCTGGTAACAGTAATCCAGGAGCCACATGAGGTTTGAGCCACAATTGCTGGTAGGGATCCATAATTTTCCATATAGCCATTCCAGGATGTCAATTTCAAGCTCCATCCCTTATATGACCTGATGCCTCAAAGGTATCCTTATGGCGTTTGTAGCCCAAAACAAAATAAATTATTACTCGTAAATCTGGTCAAGCAGAGCTCTGGTCCTTTGCCTCATCTGTGAATATCAAACAGGAATTAACCCATCGTTATAAACAAGGTTAATTTGACTGGAGTGGTTTGAGTCCTTTGGGACTCCGCTAGAGGTAAAATAGATGGGGATCTGTTGTCCCAGGATATTAATTATTTCTTCCTCCATATTGACCACTGCCCTGAATCGCCACATGAATGTGACCCCCAATTGACATGCCAAAATTGGATCAGGCAGAACCACCGCTGGGACGGAAGTACTGACCAAACTGAACCTCAGAGGTAACACGCTGTAAGCGCCCTATGACACAGTGCTCTGTTCCCCGAAGTCCCATACACTACTCAATGTTCCATATCAGGCTTCATTGGGAGCTTAGCCATGAGCTTGGTGGATATTATCTTGACAGGAGCGCCAATATTTATAGTAGCTCAGATTTTTGTATTCTATACAAAAATATCACAGTATGTACACTCTGATAAAGGGCTGTTGGTTTTTATTACATGAACATCTAAGGTCTTTTTGCTACCAAGAAAAGTGACATTACCAGCGCCAACACGAGGAAACACCTAGCAATCTTTTATACTGGAATCACAATGCTCACCCCCACTAGGGAAGCAACATCCATTGATGGTATGACTTCGACAGTGCTGTTTTACTCAAAGAGTTGCCAATCATACAGCTTTTGCACATCTTGGCGGAACTCTGAATCTTTATTGTTATGGTTGCTCTCTTGGGTGGAGGCTGAGATGTTGTAAGTATTTGTTGGTATAATAAGTCATTTGGGTGAGTATTAGGATTGACACAAATTGACTTATGGGAATTATCAGGGACAAATAAATTTGGATTAGCAAAGGTAGAACATCCCATCTCTACTCCACTTAAACTTTTCCCTGCTTGATCAGGACGAGAAGTACTGCATGAACATGCAGTTCGCCTGGGCACATAGCCACATAGTGGCCTCTCTGGCCGCACAAGGAACAAGCATTCATAAACGGCTCTCATCTCTGCATCACCCCAAAGGTACAAGTCATAAGTTAAACAAGGAGTTGTAATTTGGCTAAGGATAAGACAGTTGAGAATAAGGAGGACGGAAAGATCCCACCAACATATTAAATGGATGAGTATTACCCAACGGATTATAACTGTGTCGTTGTGGTCCATTTTCTAATTTGGGATTTGGCGGTGGCTGTATGAGATTTCCATTCCACTTTGGGCGCATTAAACGTGATAGATAGACGGCGTAGATATTTGATGATTTGTGATAGCTCTGCGTCTCCTTGCATAATGTGGGCCATAGTACTATACATCTCTTATATGGCTTAACAGCTGCCATCATTGCTATGCCCACATCCTCATTGGTTAAGATATTTTCTCCTACTAACCCATGAGCCTCAGCTGTGAACCGCTCTGCAAACTCCTTCAGGGAATCGTTCTTTTAAAATTTTATTGTCAGAAATTATTTCTTGTGCTGCGCCATCTTTGTCACACACACATACAGATGGAGCACAGTCTTCTTCACCTATTGATATTTTATGGTACTATTTTTAAGTTAACATGGGACCTGGTCAGCGCTCTTGTTATCCAGATCGTATAACAATGGTTTATCCTTACACCGGTCAATGCACCTTCCATGGAAAACTCAAACTGTTTGAAATATCTGTGCATGTTCCCATCTTGACTGAAAGATGGCAGCTTCATAATCCATACAAACTCTCCCAACTCGTGCTTTGGGTTGGGGAGCATCCAAGTTAGGTTTAGATTGGCCAATGGGAACATTCTGAAAGGAAAAAATAAGTTCATGAGGCCAGTGTGATGTTCTAAGGATCAGTTGCTTGACAGTTGGTATCTGCAGCTTATTTAAGATGAAGTTCTATCAGATGATCCTTGATATGGCCAGTGGCTTATGGTATATTCACCGTTCAGAAACTCAATACCTATTAAAATAGCCCCAACTCTTCTAGTCAATTTCAGGCATAATTTTTCCCAACATAATAGGAACTTCTATAAAACAGGTTTCAATACAAAATTTGCTTTTAGTTTTCTGACACTTCTCCAAAGGTAAGACTCTGCTAAAACCAAGAAGAGAATAAAGTAAAATATCTTTTATTATAGGATATTTATTTGATAATCAGTCATTAGGCCAGGCGCCAGTATTTATACCTCTAGGGCATCTCCTGGACACATTCAAGCACAAAATTTTAACAGATATTTTACCACATCAGTTTATCCCTTGAACTGATATGACTGAGACCTTTTCTTAGGTTTATTTGTGGCAAAATCTCTCAAAATTGGGATGATTTCAGGGACAAAAATTGCAATAGAACTTGAAAAATTGTTCTAGGGTCTCTTTGATTTGAGTTTTGTCATACTGCTGATGAAATACACCTTCTGTGAAATTCTTGCATCGATTAAAGTATATGCTTTACCCCTAATCAGGACGTTGGCAGGCCTCTCTCTTGATAGCACTAGGTACTTCCTTTTGGGTGGTCCATGTGCAAGTGCTATTGTGCCAATTATGCAGATTAATGTACTAATTTCGCCCTAGGGTGGGAAATTGATTATGTTTTTTGTTCGTCTGATGGTCTATGGGACTTTTAAATGTTAACTTTAAGTCAGTCCTAAACAATTTTATATACAAGTTAGTTAATTTTGTTCCCAATAATTGGGACAAATTGCGATATTTGATGCATAGGAAATTGGCCATAATGTGTGAGCGTATTCAGGCTGAGCTTATTGATAAAGTACTTGATTGATTTTAAGTTCAAAATTTGGCCCAAACCGTGTAATTGCAATAGACTTTGAGGTGAGAGAATAGGTGTTAGCGCAAGCATTGAAAGGACAATTGGCTTGATCTGATGGTTGTTGAAGGTTTATTTTTGATTCAACCACCTGAATCTGACATTTCCCCCTCTTGACTCGAACATAAGCCCTAAGCTTCCTGAATAGCCTTCAAGATCTGTTATCATTGGCCTGAACGCCCAGCAAGCATGGAGTTGGGTTTTCCATTTTGGTAACTTCAGCCCAAATGCCTGATGAGTCTAAAGTATGATCCTCTTATATTAAATTTCGGCTTAAATGCCCATTGAGTCTGAAATTGGTTCCTCTCCATAACCTCAAGTGCAAACTAAAGTATAAAATAGAATAAAACTATTATATAATTATTTTTTTGTTTTTTTTCACTTTTTCTTTTCTTAATTGGCCCACTTATTAAACCTTCTTAATTTTGCATTGACTCGGTTGTATATATGGCCAGTCTTTTTATACTTGATTGAGTATATGAACTTAGACGTTTTTGCAATCACTTTAATATGCCCAACCCAGAATCAATCTAAATTTTGAAATAAGCCTGATCCATGGGTGTTGTAAAATAGAATTTTGGATTAACTTCGAATTTGTATAGTGTGTAGCAATTCTCTAAGTCCTTTTGATGTCAGGCTTTTTCTCAGTAAAACTGTTGTCAAAGCCTTGCACTTGTAGTTTGATTAAATCATCCACAAGCTTCTCAACGTACTGAGGATAAGTGTTTTCTAGGATCCTCTAGGGCCAAATATAGCAGCGTTGGTAGGGCTGGGTGTCTACCATATAATAATTGAAACGGAGACATCCTGGTTGTTGAATGGTAGGAAATATTGTAGTGAAAACTGCCAAACTTAAATCATTTACTCCATTTGGATGGTTTGGCTGATGTTAATCTCTGGATAATGTTCACTAACGTCCTGTTTGTGCGCTCAACAGTCCCATTAGTTTTGGGGTGATAGGGAGCAGAAAGCACACTTTGTACTCCCATTAGTTAGTTGATCTTGGCAAGGACATTGGAGGAAAAATTGGTTCTGTTATTGGTCATAATAACCTGGGGACATCCATGTTTTTAAATGATTTTTAAGGACGAACTTGGAAGTAGTTGCCAGTCCAGCTTCCCAAATGGCCTTGGCCTCAACCCATTTGGTCAAGTGGTTGAAGGCTGCGATTATGTACTTGGCCTTTGTATTTCTTGTTGGAAGTGTACCAACAACGTCAATAGATACAGTGTGCAAGCAGAGTTAAGCCGAAAAACTGGTAAGGTGTGCTTTTTCAGAACATTTTTCACCTTGGCACTCTTCACAGCATTCTAGCATTTCTTGGATGTCAAAATGCATTGACTCCCAGTAGTAGAATTGCTTCAGATGCTCTTTCATTTTCTTGAACCTTCCATGACCTATGGCCTTATGCGCTGCCATTATTAGGTCTGTTCAGGCCAATGGTCTTGGGAAAATATACTTTTTATCCTCAACAATCTTGTAAAGTGTCACGTTTTTGATAGTTGTATTTTTAATAGATCTAATAATATTTTTTTGACGGATTTGGGATCATCTTAATACTCTCTGCCGATCATTTTCATAAACAACTCATTGGCAGCCCAACTAAGTGTTGCAATGGTGGGTAGTCAGGATAGACAGTCAGTGTTTTGGTGTTTTGCCCCAGCTTGATGCTTGATGGTGTAGTCATAGGGCGGATGCTTTAATGACCAGCGGGCTAAATGGCCCTCAGGCTCTCATAAGTTATTTAACCATTTTTAGGGAAGCATTTTTAGTAACAACTTTGAAATAAGTGCCATGAAGGTAGATCTGGAATTGCTTGCAAGCATGTGTGATGGCTAAGCATTCTCATTCCATCACTGTGTAATTCCTTTCATGAATATTTAAGGTCCAACTAGTGAAGGCAACTGGGTGAGCTTCACCATCTTCTCCAAATTGGGATAACACGGCCCCCACTGCTGTTTGGGATGCATCAGTTTGGACAATAAATTTGCGATCAAAGTACGGGTATCAAGGAACAGGTGCTCCTAATAGGGCAATCAGAGTTGGTCAAATGCATCCTGGCTAGCTGGAGTCCAGTCAAATGGGACCTTATCTTTTAACAGATAGATGAGCGGCTCTCCAAGTTGTGCAAAGTCAGTGATGAATTGGCAATAGTACCCAATCATGCCTAGGAATACTTGAATATTGTGCTTGGATTGGGCCCATTTCATTTTGGAGATAGCATCCAGCTTAGAGGGCTGTGGCCAAAGACCCACTTTATCAATCACAAATCTGAGGTATTCTAGTGGTCTTTGAAAAACTGACATCTTCTGGGCTTTTTTTTAAGTTTGAAGCAGCTAGCCTTATGAAAACCTCCTCTAAGTGTTCCAGTTGGATTATCAAAAGTGCGGCTGAAAACGTTGATATCATCAAGGTACACTAGTACACATGACAATTTAAAATCTCCCAGGATTGTGTCCATTGCCTGTTGGATTGTAGCCAGGGCATTTCAGAGCCCTTGAGGCATTCTCGTCAGCTGGAATAGGCACTCTTGGGTTATAATTACACATTTCTTGCACTCCTATTTGGGAAGATCTATTTGCCAATATCCGCTAATAAGTTCCATTGACAAGAAAACTTTGCGCCCCTAGCCTATTTAAGGCATCATTAATTCGTGGCAGTGGATACAAGTCCTTCTTTGTGATGTTGTTTAGCTTCCAATAATCAATGACTACTCAGTTGCTTCCATCCTTTTTCTTCACAAGTAAAGTTGGTGCTGCCCATGGTTTTTTTGAAGGGACTAACATGCCACGATTAAAGGGTTTCCTTAATCTCCTTGGATACTTCCTCTTATTATGATTTCAAGCATTTAATAAGGCGTAATCAAATAGGTTTATGATCTCCAGTATCAATTTTGTGGGTGACACCATTAGCACATCCCAATTTAAAATCATCTTGTGCAAATATTTCCTGATATTTAGAGAATAACTCCTGAGCTTGGCCTTTCTTGGAGTGGTTAGGTTGCTTAAATTGACCATAGGGACAATATTATTTATGCCGAGTAGGTCCTTATTGGGGAGCCATAATTTGACAAAAGTTCCAAACCCATGGAATGTTTGAATTTCCGTGGCAGGGAACAGTTGCAGAAAAGTGATTGTTTGATGTCGCTTAATGTAGATGGGCCAATTTTGAAGGTTTGCACATAAGATATATATTTCTCTGTGGCCTGGAATGACTATACTAGGGGCAATGTTTGGTTCAAATCATGATTTAGACTATGGTTCACACTTAACCATAAAGCCCTTCTTGGATATTAATTGTTAGTCCCGTAAGGGCAATTACTTGTTCTCCAGATGGTATAGTGATGGTTCGATATGATCAAAGTGGAATGTTATTTGACTTATTGATCTGTATGGGTAGTGGTTTTATCTTTGACCATGCTTTGAAATACTCAATTGGGATGACTTCATATTTGTAGGCCAGATTTATGAATAGGCTGGGTTTCTTTTTCAACTGCCTTATCACGGTTATAGTAAAGTGGAATAGCCTGGCCAAGAATGGTGAAAGTATTGTCCTTTTCATTGGTAACAACTCCATATCTTCTTAGACATATCAGTCCCAATTAGGATATATCATAGTTCATATTTGGCAACGCTATGGTAGGTGCTGTTACTACAATGGATCCAAATCTGAGTGGTAGGGTACTGTATGCGCCCAGCGATTTAGTTGTATGCGCTCCAGATGTTTCATATTACTGACAGTGGGCAACATCAGGCGCAATTTTCAGTTTTTTAACCAACTTTGTGCTGACTATATTGATAGGAGTACCACTATTGACGATGGCTCAAACTTGCACCTTATTTTACTGCTATGTCCACATAAGTAAATTCAGAGTAGGTTTCAGAGGTATTTATTGTATAAATGGTGTTTGCTGCCAGATTCCAGGTGTGATTTCAGGCTTTGTAATGGTCAAAAACGTCCCAATTTTTAACCGCCATCTTGCCTTTGGATCGGCGGATTCAAAGTTGATGCCAACAGATTTCCCAATATAGTTCCCTCAAGATAAGAGTTTCAACTTCTCGTACTCACTAATTTAACCTCAGATTTAGGGCAATTCAAAAATGTGGAAAGACAACATAGGTAAGTGAGGGTTTTGATCCTGAAATTAACCTTGTTTTATTTATTAACGAAAAAAAACATGCTGACAAATTTATCCAATGACATAGGGCACCACAAATGACACCAGGAAAAAAAACCAGAGTATCTAGCAGATCAGTTTGCTGCCAAATCTCAATTTTTTTGTTAAGGATACAAAAAAGTGGGTCACTGCGGGATACCAGGTAAGACAAGTCAAGAGCGGCCCCAATGCCACTAGAGAGACCCACGCGAGGGTGGGAAATGAGAAAGAATTCTGAACTGAGCTCAGAATCGCGTGGGCCTGACCTTTTAAGGTCGCTCTTCCAGAGAGCCCCTCTGCACTTTTCTTTGTGCCCCAGGGAGCATGAAGAATAGCTCAGGAGGGGCACAGCCCAGCGCCAAGCCCGCATGAACCTCAAATCCTCAAAATGTAATGATCAGTTTGACCTGACCATTACATCACCCCCCACTAAGAAGGAGCCCCCACAAGAGGGTGGCTCATAGCTGGAGCAACCACCATGAGGGCTTCCTCAGTAAGTACAGAGCTGGAGCCAAACTGCAAAACCCAGTCCACCCAGCAAGGGGAAACACGCCCAACGCGGGGCTGGGCAGTTATCCCACATGGTGTGGGTGGACCGTGAGGTGAGGGGCCCTGCTGGGCCAGGTCCCTCGGGGCCAACTAGATCCCTGGTGAGGGGGAAGCCCCACCTGGATTTTGGATTGATGGTCACTTCAGATCCAGGGTTGGCCATCAGTCACTGGCTCCCCCTGATGCTGGTTACTTGACAACTGGGACCTGAAGTGACCACTGAGGTCAGACTGAACTGGGGACCTGGTGGCATGCTAAAAGCACACTGAGTCTAGAATTATTTCTCGTTTCCCACCCTTTCATGGGTCTCTCTAGTGGCCTTGGGGCCGCTCTTGCCTTGTCTTACCTGGTATCCCGCAGTGACCCACTTTTTTGTATCCTTAACAAAAAAATTGAGATTTGGCAGCGAACCAATCTGCTAAATACTCTGGTTTTTTTCCTGGTGTCATTCGTGGTGCCCTATGTCATTGGGATAAATTTTTCAGCGTGTTTATTTTCATAAGTAAATAGAACAAGGTTAATTTTAGGATCAAAACCCTCACTTACCTATGTCATCTTTCCGCTTACAAATTGCCCTAAATACAAGGTTAGATTAGTGAGTACAAGAAGTCAAAACTCTTACTTTGAGGGAAATTATATTGGGAAATTTGTCAGCATCAACTTTGAATCCGCTGATCTGAAGGCAAGATGGCGGTCAAAAACTGGGACGTTTTGAATGTTATATTATTATGAACTCAGTGTGCTTTTAGCACGCCACCAGGCCCCCAGTTTGGTCCAACCTCAGTGGTCGCTTCAGGTCCCAGTTGTCAAGTAACCAGCATGGGGGAAGCCAGTGACTGATGGCCAACCCTGGATCTAAAGAGATCGTTAGTCCAAAATCCAGGTGGGGCTTCCCCCTCACCAGGGATCTGGTTGGCACCGAGGGACCTGGCCCCGCAGGGCCCCTCACCCCACAGTCCGCCCACACCATGTGGGATAACCACCCAGCCCCGCGTTGGGTGTGTTTCCCCTTGCCAGGTGGACTGGGTTTTGCAGTCTGGCTCCAGCTCTGTACTTACTGAGGAAGCCCTCATGGTGGTTGCTCCAGCTATGAGCCACCCTCTTGTGGGGGCTCCTTCTTAGTGGGGGGTGATGTAATGGTCAGGTCAAACTGATCATTACATTTTGACTCAAATTTCAGTTTCAAAATTTTTAAGTCAAAACAACATTTTGAGGTTTTGAGGTTCATGTGGGCTCAGCGCTGGGCTGTGCCCCTCCTGAGCTATTCTTCATGCTCCCTGGGGCACAAAGAAAAGTTCGGAGGGGCTCCCTGGAAGAGCGACCTTAAAAGGTCAGGCCCACGTGATTCTGAACTCAGTTCAGAATTCTTTCTCATTTCCCAACCTCGCGTGGGTCTCTCTAGTGGCATTGGGGCCGCTCTTGACTTGTCTTACCTGGTATCCCGCAGTGACCCACTTTTTGTATCCTTAACAAAAAAATTGAGATTTGGCAGCAAACAGATCTGCTAGATACTCTGGTTTTTTTTTCCTGGTGTCATTTTTGGTGCCCTATGTCATTGGGATAAATTTGTCAGCATGTTTATTTTCGTTAATAAATAAAACAAGGTTAATTTAAGGATCAAAACCCTCACTTACCTATGTTGTCTTTCCGCGTTTCTGAATTTCCCTATATCCGAGGTCAAATTAGTGAGTATGAGAAGCTGAAACTCTTACCTTGAGGGAAATTATATTTGGAAATCTGTCAGTGTCAACTTTTAATCCGCCAATCTAAAGGCAAGATGGCGGTCAAAAACTGGGACGTTTTCGACTGTTACAGGATTGAGAATTCATCTGAAGAGTTATCTGCTAAGGTCTTCATGGGAATAGCTACTTGAACGTTGTTAATCTTAGGTAGTTTGGTCAAACATCTGGGTTGGAAGTCAAAACCCTGATCAATAATCTGCTTTGCGTAAGGTTTTGATACTTCTGCTTGAGCTTCTTTGGTAATTTTCATGGGTTTAGTTGCTTTTGCTGTGGCCTGAGTATTGACCATCATGACATCATTAGGCACGATATGGCGGAGGTTATCTTTAGCAACATCTTTGGCCCTAAAGAGCTCATCAGAGTCAGCTGGAATGGTTTAAAAATCGGTGGAGTTAGAGTATTCTGCCTATACTCCACCTGCTCTTTTCCTGGCTCTTTGTTGCTGTTAATTTCTAGAAAAAAATGACCCCAGGCTTTTTGTTGGACTGTCTGTAGCATTGGTTAGCAAAGTGCCCCATTTTACCACAGCTGTGGCATCTAATCGGCCCTTTTTGCTGCTTTCTCTCAAATTTTTTGTTCATATTTTGGACAATTTTCCACTGGTCAGACATTGTGTTGCTTTTTGGGCCAACATTGGGATTTTTGCTGATCTTTGGCCCGATTAGGGGTATTGAAATTATGGGAACAGCTTCTGAAGTAATTGGTAAGCTCTTATATTTCCAAGCTTCCATTGAATGCAGACAGCATGACATTGTGTAGTTCACGGAAGGGCATAATCACATGCTCTATTCAAATCTTGGCATCAAACTTATCTATTGCATTGCACCCATGCAGAACTTATGCCTCATGGAAGAATCTATCCGCAAAGTCCTTAATAGTCTCATTCTGTTTAAATTCAATAATAAGAAACTCTCTTTTTTGGGTTTCTAATTTGTAGGCCCTCCAAAATGTTTTGTTATTGCAATTTTGGCATCCATATAGGACCAATCATCGCCCAAATAGGTCATAATGAAGTCACAGCTATGGGCATCAAGTGAGTTAATTAGTGATGATCCTTTTGCATGATCTGATGCTCCCCTCATTGCTCTTTTAAATAACTTGAGGAAAGAGTGAATGTTTCCATCCTAATCAAACTTTGGTAAATTCAGTGGTTTGAAGTCATCTCGCCCTATTTCAGGCATATGGGTTGTACTTTTTTAGCGTCTTGGTGTATCATCGCCCATAATTGGCCCTATTTCCCGTTGGGAAGTATCTGGAGTCAGGATTGATGCTAGGACTCTAGGTATAAGATGTATGTTCAAAATACAAGTTTCTGCATTGGTGTCAACTTCTGATGATTTGATTTAATGACATTGCTCTGAACTACCAGATTCTGACTCCTGAATTCAGCCCTTAGTTACTTTTCCAGGTTGTTTTTCTGGACAAATAAGCGGAACTTTTTCTAATTCTTTTTTGTTGAATTTGGGCGAGCACTGGCAGCCTTGCTTTTTGAGGGATTCGAATTCTTTTTTAATGGTTGTCATACTCCTCTTTGAATATAGCTTGATTGGTTGTTATGCTTTTTATATCTTTGTCCATATTGTCTCCTTGGGAATTTTCAGTTGAAAGCTGCATTCTAAGTTCCCAATTTTTCTGAGTAATTTCAGTATTTCTGGCCTGCAATCTTAACACCACAGTCCAAAGTTAAGAAAATTCCTCTTTGATCTAGGCATCCTCTTCATCCCTATTCATGACGGCTGGCTTTTCTGCAAGGTCCTCAAAGTTTTTGTTTATAGTATACAGCTTGGCTCAAACATACTCTTTAAAGCCATCAATTTTTATTTAACTCCAGATGATTTATTTGGCACAAAGTGGTATGTATGGTAAGCCATTCTGATTGAGACAATAAGTAATCTGAATGGTTTAAGTTTTTGACAGCGGTTATTTATAATTTGTACCCATTCTTGTGATAGCCCATGATGAACCAGAACTTCTGCAGCTATCTTTGGGACTCCTTCGGTCAGAAGCTCCTTGAGGGTGTTTAATCTCCCATGAGCTTCATTGGCAAGTCCCATGTCGTGAAATTGACCTTGGGCTCCGCTAGTGTGCCAGGCCAACAAGTATGAAGACTGGCGGCCCTTTGCTATTTCACCTTCATTGGCGTACCAACCCCTATAAGTCCTGCGTCCAACCTACCAACTAACCACCAATGGCTTCGCCTTTAGCCACAGGCGTCCTCAGCATGTGCCCTGGCAAGTCCTGCCCCCTTACTGGGCGGCTCAGGCACTCCCGCGCTGCCCCACCAGCGCGATCCTTCACTAACCCATCTGGGCATGCCTCAGAAAGTTCATCCCCCTTCTTGGGCGGCTATGGCACCTCCCGCGCTGCACCCCACTAGGGTTGGTGGCTATGCAGCTCACCACTGGTAGCCAGCTGGCCAGGCTCCCACTGGTTCCTCATAAGGTGGAGGTATGGGAGCTGGCAGCGCCAGCCACTCCAGGCGTGATCACCCGCGCCTTTGGGGATCTCCTATACTACCTTTCCCACTCTAGTTGCATCAAAATACTTCAAACAAACAGGAAAAATGGCAAACGAGAGATGTGTATTAGGAGGGAATGAACGACTATTTATACTACTTCCAGGGCTACTGCGCCCAAGTACTCTTTGGCCAATCATCTGCTGGAAAACCCATTGGCCTCTTGATGCCACAACGCTCTATCAGATAGAAACTCTATTCATTCATACTCATAGCGATTCCCTCCAGATCTGCTCACTGATCACCGAATATAAATTAGGTCAAACCATCCTCAGCATAAGTCGCTGGTCAATCGTATATAAACTTGTAAATGATAGGAATTCAAGCATCTTTGGCATGGGTCGCTGGTGCTCCAAATTAGATGATGAAACCATTTCAGAAAAGTCATAATGAATTCATCAACTTTCCGCTGGAAACTCCCACAACAACTTTTGAATGGCATTTTGGCGGTGAACGCAGCTTCTGTCAAACATAAACTCAAACAAGCATATAACATTAAATAGTATTAAACTAGGTGATTAGCCGGCAATTACACCCAACTAACTGAAACCCCTAATTTGAATACTATCAGAAGAATTCATCTGGTTAAAATCATGACATCCCATATTATCAACAATTGCCTTTCAGACTTCAGCAAAACTTGAATTTAGCTTGTCCAGTAGGGTCTTTGGTAAGATTGTTCCTCCCCTTGCACACAGTAGATTTCCATGATTTCCAACTTTTGTATAGCAATTATTAACTGTGTATGCTTAATTAAGGGTTGAACAAAGTTAACCATAAATTTGCTGTTACTTGACTGTCCGTGAGACATCTTTCAAGAGATGGCATGGTTGCATCACTGTACTTCATATATATCTCCATCATGAGTGCCTGATCCTTAAGATAGTAGAACAGGATGGAGGGATTGATTTGTGAAGTACCAGTCCTAAAACCCTGATATAGAGTTTCCAGCATAGCTTTTACACTTGAAGATGTAAAATCAATCAGGCTGAATGTATCTGCATGATCTCTCTTCATTCTGATAAGATCCCGGGAGTAGGAGGTACCTGCTTCAGAACCTTAGCAGGTATTAAAATAATTTGAGATTTTTTTGTCACTAGTTTCCATCTTATTTAGGCTTTCTCATCTGGCTGATTCTGTCAGAAATAGGTTATGGAAATCCAGTTTCTGAGAGTGTCTCCAGTTTTGAGTGAAGTCCAGTTGTGAAGTTCTGAGGATTGCTTGCTTGAAAATTGGTATCCTGAAAACTTATTTGGGCAAAGTTCCACCAAATGATCCTCAATATGGCCAGTGGCTTATGGTATATTCAACGGTCATAAACTCACTAGGCCTATTAAAATAGCCTAAACTCTTCTGGTCAATTTTGGGAATAATTTGTTCTAATGTAATAGAGAACTTCTTCTGAGGCAGATTTTAGTAAAAACTGTGCTTTCTGCTTGCCAACACTTCTCCAAAGGTAAGACTCTGCTAAAACCAAGAAGATGATAAAATAAAATATCTTTTATTATAGGATATTTATTTGATAATCAGTCATTAGGCCAGGCGCCAGTATTTATACCTCTAGGGCATCTCCTGGCCACATTCAAGTACAAAATTTCAACAGATATTTTACCACCTCAATTTGGCCCTTGAACTGATATGACTTAAACTTTTTCTTAGGTTTATTAATGGCAAAATACTCTCAAAATTGGGAGGATTTCAGGTACAAAAATATGATAAAAGCATGCAAAATTGTCCTAGGATCTTCTTGACTTGAGTTTTGTCATATTACTGATGAAATACACCTTCTGTGAAATTCTTGCTTCATTTAAATAGATGACGTACCCCAAATTGGGACATTAGCAGGCCTTTCCCTCGATAGAACTAGTTACTCCCTCTTAAATGGTCCATGCAAGTGCTACCATGCCAATTACATGGATTAACATTTAAATTTCACTCATGGGCAGAAAATTGATTACATTTTTCATTCTTCTGATGGTTCATGGGATTTTCAGACGTTAACTTTGGGTCAGTCATAAACAATTTTATATACAAGTTAGTTGATTGTGTTCCTGATAATTGGGACTAATTGCCAAGATTTGATGCATAGAAAATTGGCCATAATATGCAAGCATATTCATCCTGAGCACTCTTATAAAATACTTGATTAAATTGTCATTGAGGTATTTGGCCCAAACCGTGTAATTGCTATAGATTTTGAGGTGAGAGAATAGATGTTAGCTCAAAAGTTGAAAGGGTAATCAGCCTAATCTGATGGTTGTCAAAGGTTTATTTTCAAGTCTACTACCAGAATCTGATAGGCATCAAAGGGTTGTATTGATCCTATATCAGCCATAAATGAATGGACTAGTTGAGTGAGTGAACTCTACTTAGGCGCTATGTTACAAGATCTGGTTGCAGGATATTTGTCTTCTTGGGCCTTGTACTTAAGTTTGTTGACATTTGCCTATAATTTCAGCTATTATTCCTCAACTGGGAAAACAACCTTCGAATTGCTCTATGGAAGAAAAGCCGCCTCACCATCAATTCTATACTCATCATTGAAATTAACTTCATGGGATGCATCTGACCAATAATTAAAATGATTAGCTAACATCATAATTGATTTATAATCCCAATTATTCACTAAAATCCTTTGGAAAAGGATCCAGGCTAAAATGTACAATGATAAGAAATGACTGTCCATAAAAGATTCAAAATTAGGAATAAAGTATCCTATTGTGAAACGCATGACCTTGCCTACTAAAATAAGCTGGATGCCTATGGACAGGCTCCAATAAATTAATTTCAAAACTGAAAAATATGCCTATACAATTAAAAATATTACGATGGTTATATAGTTAACCTAGTTTATAGAAAGTCTTTAAAAAATTAGCACTTAAAAGATTATATACATAAAGAAAACCATATATTAACAATAATGATGAAAAACTATGTTAAAAATTAATTTTAATTTATTGTTCTTAAAATCTTTGGGAGCTTTTTCTTTCCCATAACAATAACATCAGTTACTAAGATTTGATTTTGAGCAGATAATTTTGATAATCACACTGGTGAGATGAGCAAATTTAATAAAACCCAACTTAACTGGGCAAAATTTGTATCAGGAAATGGCCAAAATGGTGCACCCAAGGGCAAAAAACGCCCTGGAGGGGGACTTGGAGCCAACGCCGCCAAAAAACTCCAAACCCAAACACTGCCCAGGTTTGTGAAATTTACCGCAAAACAGACTGAATTTATGGAAATACAGTACACACAACCACTATTGAAAGTGGACCCCACAGGCTCTGACTTTTCTTAGGGGTAGAATTCCCAACCCTGTGGGAAAAGGTAGGCGAGGCACAGGCCTCCCTCTTTTTCCCATGAAGTATACATTAACACCCACACCATCCACCGTGGTTGGATTGATATGGGTTTCAAAACTGAAGAAGATGCAGATGCCACAGCAAAAGTCTGTGTTGAAATCACCCTCTCCAGGGCAAACAAATTGTGCACACTGCATGCACCAGATGGAACAAAGCAAACACTTTGTTAATCTCATTCAGCTTGCTTCCCACCAACCTCCCCATTAGTTAATTGAGGAAGAACTCTGATTCCGCCTTCAGAGCTATGGAGAAATAAAACAACTAAAATTACAGCGATTCCACCTGATGCTGAACCTGTGCACAGTAAAGCAATTGCTGTAATCAACCTGGTCCTCGACGTGGCTGCAGACTTAACCAGAAACCCAAACACTGCAGTGTTTCACCTCCCAGATGGGGGAGTGTCAAAACCTTTCCACATCACACCAGAACGCGCACTGCACATATGCAACCACTGCACCGCACTGGGGCACAAGGAACATGCATGCCCTGTGGAGGAGGGCATCTTGGCCTTGGAATTTTGCAATGTCACTATAGATGAAGATGAGGTGACCTTATAAATGGTTGACGCCAACCACACTTTTCTCTGGGGAGAGGACGGACATTACAACCCCCATAGACCCAATCTCACCCATATTATGTAAACAGGTGCAGAAGACCCGCAAGTGGGCAGCGGCCAAGGCCACATCACTCGCGACCTCCTCCATCAACCTGAACCAAATCCAGATGGACAGAGAGGAAATTTGCTGAACCAGCCAATCAGAACAGAATGCCCAAGCCAGAGCAGCCATGGAGGATATTAACTGAGCCAAACAGTCAGATCAGACAACCCATGCAGAAAATTTTCTCAACAAGCTGACAGAATCACCACATGATACCAATAAAATAAACTTACTGGGGCAATTTGACTCCACTATGGACGAGCCAACAGGGCCTAGAGCTTCAAAATCAAACCCCAAAACATCAGAGACCAATCAGCGCACCAATTCGAATCAACAAAATTGCAAGTGGAAAAGCTTAATACAATCCCCAAATTTAATAAAGCACGCATGAAATCATCACAAGGTAAGGAGATGGAAAACGCCTTGGAGTGGACTGGCCCAATCACACGGAGCAAGTACAAGGCAATGAGTGGGGGACTAGGGTTGAAAGGCCTGACCAACTGCTCCTGAGGCACCGCATGCACCTCAGTGTCAACAGGGACGCTAAACATCACAGGAGCCAGGGCTCAAGCATCCTGAGCCAAAAAGCTGGACTTCTTGCGCAAACCCCCTTTAGATATCTTGGCCATCTAAGAGACCTACTGTCTACAGGGGGAAGAGGGATCCTGGGCGGCCAGGGTTTCACCTTCCCAGTTGATATGGACGTCCCACTGTGGGGTGGTCATTCATAATTGTAGCAAAAAATTAAAAATTGTTGAATCCTCCTCACATTTAGATGGCCACATCCTAACTGCAAGGATCACAAACCAAGAGGCCACACTATAGATAACCTGTATCTATGACCCATGCACTGCACCTGATAGGGAACAATTCATCAAATCCATCCTGATGCTCAGCCTCCACCAGATACCATCCTGATGGGCGACTTTAACTGTTGGGAAAACCCCACTACAGACCGATGGCCCAACCCTAGGGGATACCCACCAGGACATGTTGAGTTCTGCATAATGAAGGCATTCCTTGGCCTGTATGACACCCTCCCCCAGGTCTCCACTCCTTCCCCACATGACCTGCCCCAGCATACGCGAGGGAATGATCATCTCAATGAGCCGCATCAACCACATCCTTGCACCAAAACCCTCCTGCTCATTTATTACTAACTTTGCTACTAAAAAAATCAATTTCTCCAACCACCATCTAGTTTTGGTGCAGCTCACGCCAACCAGGACTCAAACGTGGACGTCGCCCTGGAGGAAGTTATACCTGGAAAATATAAAACTCCCCTAAATTTCTGACTGAGTCAAGCATGAAGCTTTGAACCCAAAATTCACAACCCTGTTCACATCAGATCCCATCAAAACTTGGGAAAAATCCAAATCCAAACTAATAAACAAAACTCGCCATCTCGCATCATGCAAATACACTGTGGATACTGTCACAATAAGATGCACCCTGGTGGAACTTGACCACCTAGAACTCAATACCCTGAAGTATGGATACAGCCCAAACTGGGGGCGCAAATGGATGGAAATTTCCGCCCACCTAAACGCCCTAATCCACAAAGACCAACACAGAATCAAAGTATCGTGGAAAGGTAAGCACATAAAAGAAGATGAAACCTGTTCAGCGTTTTACTTCCACCAATACCACTCCTGAGGCAATCTACCCCAAGTGCGCACAGGTCCGCAAAGCTGACTGAACTGTGGCAACTGACCCAACGGAGTTCAAAGCGGAAATTCACTGCTATTGTGCTGAACTTTACCATGACACCCCATCTGACCCCCAAAAAATAAAAAAATTTACACTCCACTGGAATACATAGTGCACCTCCAGACTATAGTCTTTTAAACCTGATAACGCAGGAGGAGCTCTGGAATACAGTCCACAATGCACCGCGTAGGAAATGCCCAGGCCCTGATGGGATACCCTACAAACTTTACAAAACATAATTTAAACATATCGCCCCCCTCCTCCTAGCATCTATAAACCAGTGCTTGTTGGAGACCTGTCTCCTGCCGGAGGCCAGGACTACTATATCATTACCTTATTTAAAAAGTGCGACAGACAGGACCTGGCCAACTGGCGCCCAATAGCACTCTCAAACACTAACACAAAACTACTTACAAAAATTTTAGCTGCCAGACTTTGCGCACTAGCCTCTAAAACCCTATCACCCAACCAATTTGGTTTTACACCAGGGCGCTCCATCTGGTCTAACATACACTCCATTGCCAATGTATACCAATCCAAAGTGATGAGAGCCCTGGTATTCCTCGACCAGGAAA
The DNA here is from genome assembly GCA_022478985.1 of Massospora cicadina. Classification (NCBI taxonomy): domain Eukaryota; kingdom Fungi; phylum Entomophthoromycota; class Entomophthoromycetes; order Entomophthorales; family Entomophthoraceae; genus Massospora; species Massospora cicadina. The sequence goes on from JAKSZP010004131.1 coordinate 80,339, forward strand.
AGGCATATGACCACGTTAGCTGGCCATACTTAAAAGAGTGCCTACACGCCTTCAACCTCACACCCAGGTTCATCAACTGGGCGATGCTCCTCACAGAATCCGCCTATATGCCTGTATGTGGCCCTGGTTTCCTGACTGACATGATCGCCCCACGCAGAGGGCTCAAGAAAGGGGACCCTCTCAGCCCACTACTCTACAACTTCAGCTTTGATCCACTCCTCCGCGTAGCTGACTCACGCCTCAAGGGCATAACTGCACAAGGACAGCCAACAGTCAAGATACTGGCCTTTGCGGATGACTGCGTGGCAGGTATAGCTGACAGCAGCAATGCCCGACAGTTGGAACGCACCCTAGAGGAATACTTTAAGGTGAGCAATGCATCGCTTAATAAACGGAAAACCAAAATAATCCTCCTTGGCAAATACATCACCAACTGGACCACATCCCCCACTACACACAACTTAAGACGCAAAATTACTCTTCCTACCCTTTGCATTACCCCCCACCACCACCCCTGTCCACCACCTTGGGATATGGCTGGAAACAGGGGGATATGCAAATGAGATGATTGGAAATAACCTGATAAAACGGATATCCAATAGAATAGCCTCACTCAAGGGTAGAACCCCTGGGCTAATGGGGCGAGTGGCAGTTGCCAACTCGCTCATCCTTCTGATGCTTTGGTTCCCCACGCATGCAATACCCTTCTCACCCCACCTTTATAACATCAATCTGTGCGCTCATCCAGGGCTGTCTGTGGCCTGGATCCTGCCCACCCGTCCGGGTGGAAACGCTATATGATCCACACTCCAATGGAGGCATGGGCCTGATAGATTTCAAAAACCATGATAACTGCATCCTAAGCACCTGGATAGAGGAAGTGCTAGCCCCAGACCTCCCGCAACAGCACTGGCTCAGGGCAACAAGGGCTAACTTTGCGCAGGCACTCAAAATACCTAACCCACACCATCCTTTCAGCTTACTAATGTACCTCAATAACTGTCCCAATGCAACGGGCCCACACAGAACCCCACCCTCACTTTAAACGCCTCCTCCAAACCATCCGCCACATGGGATGGACTGTCGCTACCACTCGCATTGTGCAGGGAAGGGGATGACCCAGATAACACTTCATGATATGAAAGCCAGAAGACCACCCCCACAAAGACATACTTTCCACGACCCCAACCATCGCCAGAATTGACTACCTAGATGCTTTGGACATCCCCTATGACCTAGACACACAAAAGGAAATATGGAGGATGACGCACCACTCACTCCTCCAGATGAGGGTATGAGCCAACGCCTGGTGCTGCCTAAGAAGGACCTATAGAACAGCGGACTGCACCCACTCCTTCCACGCAACCTGCGCGGTATGTGGAGGAGAGAGCTCCCTACACCACCGCTTAAAAACCTGCCCCCGTCCAGAGCCATATGGCGTGAAGTCGCGCGCCTGCTCAAGATACAAGATGATCAAATTTTTTCTATCTCAAGGAGCCTCTTCGCGCTCCAGCTTGTGTCCCCAATCCCATCCACCCTGCGCTCCCTATTGATACCCATTGCAATGTGGACAATCCACACTATTGCCTTGGATGCGTTCAAGGGCACAGTCCCTACCATCCATGGGGTTATCAATATGTTCCACGTCCACTTACTGGAGCACCTCCAAGCATGGCTCTATGGGTTTATGAAATTAAGGCAGCAAAGACTCATAAAGTCATGGTTCCCGCTCTGGTTCCTTCACACAGACCCCTTCCTTAACACCTGCTCCATAGTGGGGCAACCCCCTTGGAGTAGCGCACCAACCCCCCATAACTGGCAGTTCCAGCTGGCAACAGGGGTAACCTGTATACCCCAGGGTCCCAATCCTCTCTAATCATCGCTATTATTCACTCCCCTCCCATCTCTACAAATACATTGGTAATGCCCGTCCCCTGGTCAGCTTTCATCGGTTAAATAAAATAAAATACTCAAAATCTTTGGGTGTTGTTCCCTTCTATCATTGGCAGGGCCAGCTTGTGTTGCAACTGGGTCCCCCAGAATTGGTTTAAGGCGCTAAAGTATGTTGTTAGAATCAGCGGCTGAAACTAGATCCACCATGAGTAAGTAGTTCTTAGGAATGAAGAAGATCTGCTCTGATTGCAAATAGAGCCCATTTTGGGGGAGTACAGGTTTTCCAGGCTATGATCAGTGACAATGACCAAGTAGTCCTGGTACACCATGAGGTCGTATGACCACACTCTATAGAGGCAGCAGCAAGAAGGGGACTGCTGAACTAATGAGCTGGTTAAGTTTGGTAGATGTACCTCTTGTAACGGATGCGTTTATACCATTTGTTACATTCTGACTCGGATTAGGATTTTCCAAATCTGAGTTGGATTGTTTATTAAAATTTTATGGTTTGGTCACTTTGGGCATTGGGTTGTGCCTCACCAGAGTCATAGATTAGGCTTGTGCGAGCCTAATTAATAGCTTGGGTGAGGCCCCAAAGCTCTGCCTTTATAAGGAGCACCTGCCCATTCCAAAGTTTACTTTGGAATTTTCACCCTAGCTTGTCCCTTTCCTGGGGAGCATTGTCAGTTGCTCCCCAGATGAGCTCTGGTCAACGCGTCATTTTATCATCAAGAATAAAATAAAGGTTATTTTGGGGTTTGCATACCTCTCTTACCTGTTGGTCTTTCCCCTCGTCGAGGAGTTTTTTGTGTAGGTTGGTTTGGACTAATCCCCCCAGAGGATTTGGCATAACCAACCAATAGTAGGTGAATGTTTAGCTGCTTGTCGGTGTCCCAAACCTCTCCCTACTTGGTTAGGCTGCTTCAGTTGACTGTCAGTGCACCAAAGTATTGTTCAGTTATATGGCGGTCAGAACTGGGTTTTTTTCATCCATTACACCTCTGAACTAGAATTGTTATTTAAGTCTTAAGAAGAAGCAATTGCCTCTGAAAACTGTCTTGCTAGGTAAACTGGTCAAGCGGGGGATGTGTTGGAAATATGATTGACCACATCATCCATCTAATTTGCTGATTAGAATTTTGAAGGTTGTTAAAAGCATTCTAATGTTTGACAACGGTTGCCAACTAAATTATTAGTCATGATTAAACAAAGAATATCATCAAATATTTTTTAAGTAATGTATTTCCAGGGATCATCCCTGACAATGTAAATTTGCATTTGAATGAGGGCACAATGCCTATATTCATATTGCCATAGTGGAGCATTCAAACAGTGGCGCTGAATAATTAGGGTCATTTTTACGAAGTTACTAAGCGTTTTAACACTTGTTTCAGCGGTAGTTAGTAGTCATAATCAGGTAATATGGCCCCTCAGTCCATCTGTGTATGTTTTATAACATAAGGGGATAGCTGCTGATATTTGAAAGATTACACTGTTTGAGTTACTAAGATGAGGGAATTCGCCATCATTTGGAAGTTGGTCCTAAGGGTCAGAAATTTCAGGAGACTAATCAGTTGATTTTCAGAGAATTATCTGAAAAGTTATCTGCATTCTACCTTTAAAAACCCCTTAGCATTTTCTAATAAAAAACAGATTTCAACTGATATATAGTTATTATATTTACTTCTAGATTGAAGATTGAAGGAAATAAAGGTCCCTTTTTGTTTGTTTCAAGTACAATTTGTCAGAGTTGAATTGTTGCCACTTATTGTAAAGACTCAACACTACCATTGTCACCATACAGCTAGTGCTTTTATTAAAAACACAAACAACCTGTGCAGTAAACTACATAAACGTTTACAAAGGCGTTCTGTAATTCCAAATCGCTTATGACGGCATCCTTTGATTTGTATTATGTCAACTTAGCTGGTTCCAATTTGGGTAGATTTAGTTTTTGTATTTACATATCTAAACAATTTATTAATATGTTGGCCTTCTTAAAGTCACCACAGCTCATCATTGTCATATTAAAAATTTAATAAATGCAGGAGCATTAACCTTTTGCGATTCAGGAAGTTTTTAAAGGTGGTAGGAATTTATCAATTGTATGGGAAATAATGCCAATAGTTTTCATACATTGTGTAATGACTGTCAATACCTTAAGTCTAGTTGGCATGTTTTTATGTCAAATCCAATATTAATGTCTTTAGGTGATGGGCTAAAAGAAGTTTCAGCCCTATCATCTTTTTATGGGAAGGGGTTGAATTTTCTCTAAGCTGGGTACTCATGCTAAAATTTTCTCTCCACCCATTTTTTTACATATAGCTTCCAAATTTTCAACAGTTTTTACGCTGAATATCCACCAACTCTTTGGATTATTAAAAGTTTTCATCAGCTTTTTTCTCCAACAGTTCTACCAATTTTTTGATCTATTCTTGCATTGCAAAATTTCCTTATGCACCTAGGTCTTAAAGTGAGCATTGCTCCCCACCTTAATTGACCTATCATGTATCATGTGGACTAAATTCCGCTTAAAACTCAGCTCAGAACCCTGTAGTGAGCACCACTTGTCTTAAAGTGACAAATTCACAGATTTCTAGAGTTTAGATAAATATAAAGAGCTTAAATGCTTGGAGACAGTATTCATGCTCTGAGCCAAAACGGTATAGGGTAAAAGTGTTAAAATTGTCCTAAAACTTACTTAGCCAATTGTTGCATACAATAAATTTTTGAAACTACAATTGAAATTTAGTACGCAAAAATAAGATAAATTTATTAGGATACGATTCTTTATATATACATAGGTGACTCAAGGCATTCTATTGCCCACCTATCAGAAAGAATCAGCTCAATAGCCAAAAATCATTCTCTTGATTATCCTAAGCATTAATTGCTGGTAGTTCTAAAAACTTAGGTGGAAAATGGCAATCAAATGACCGCCTATCAATTAATTGACATTTATAGCTGGAGAATAACCTTACTACATTACATTTTTGAGCTGCAGCATTTTAAATGCTATTGGTCAGAACTTCCATCAACTTGACTAACAAAGTTGTAGTAATTTCGCTGCAAGTCTAGTAAACCAAAAGCTACTAGAATTTGCCCTAAGAAATCTTGTAAGTCTGGTAATCAGATTAAATATGAATAATCCCTAATTGGAATAATTGTAATTTGGAGCTTCCTTCTCATAACCCTAAAAATCATTGAATAAGCTCCAATTAGTTAGATGCTTATTTGGAGCTTTCTCTAAGGAAGCCTTAAAATAATTGACACTGATTAATAAGCCCATAGTTCATCACTGATTGATAAAATCAGCATTAATCCTTGATTAAATAAAGCATAGTTTCAGAACATTGTAAAAAGCAAAACCTGGCTAAAATCCCAATAGTTATTATATATTAAAGCAGAGAAGAATGGTTACCTAACTTATGACCTTTATAAGGAGTACCAGTTATAATGGAAGCCCACAATACCTTAGGACATGGAGGAGCAAAAAAGTTATAAAGGTATTAAGTATAATCTCATTGGAAAGGCGTACTGAATTTTGTAGTAATAGTATCAGCTGCCTGCATATCTTGTAAAAGGCAAATTCCAAATAAGGTAAATTACAAGTATCAGCATAATTTTTGGTAGCCAATCTATACACAATCAATTTATATGTTTTAGGTCCACTACCTTAATCAACAGGAGAAAATAGATATTTTTTGTAGAAATTGTTCACTTTAAAAAAGTGAGGTTGAAGGAATTTCCATTCCTGTGAAAACCGCTAAGCCACTGCCAACTTCCAGTATCAGTATAATATCACTAGCATGGTATCCCACAGGTATTGCTATGTGATAATGGGAGAAACTTTATTTTGAGAGTTGTTGTCGAAAAATTACAAGTCTGATATTGTAATAAGAGTGATTTGGGTCAATATATATTAATTGGCCAAATAACCCTTGAAAAAGCCTCGGTGGAATCCCGCAAATTATGGCAACACTATTGCCCCCAATCCTCAGCTGAATCGCCCTATAGCTAGTAGCAGGATTAGATGAACCTGTGGAAAAAGTGGGGGAGTTGTTCTGAGGGTCCTCTCTATTCCCTTGCTAACTCAGTCCAAACACCTACCCCACAATCACCCCTTTTATAGCCATGAAGGGGGTTTCATCAGATTAAAATATTTTCTCACCCAATAATTGGGTGATATCTTTAATCCGAGCCTCACAGATTTATATTACCTGCTATTGACCCTCCATCTGCCATTCCAACAAAGTGAGGCGAGTCTCAAGAGTTCCAAAAGGGTGAAATCTAATATTCCCAAATATGGCTATTACTAGCCTATTATGAAATTTGTCCTGACTCACTTTGAGCCTTGATAACTTTATATAAGCATCAATACTTAAGAGAGTTCACTTCTTAGCCCCTCGTCTATTACTAATAAAATCTTATAAAATCAGTCTTTATTTTTAAATTAAAGTATTAGTATTTTATTATAAGTGGTCAGCAATCCCCCAAATAAATTATCCCGCAGTAAAGAATCAATTTCTCAAATAATTATTTGTTGTAATTTTGGTGCAGAACGCATCAGCAGCATAACAACGATCTAAAATACAAGTCATGCTCAGTGCAGGGGATAGTACACAAAAATTACTATTAAAATGGAGGGAGTTGGGGTGAATAACCCTCACAACCTCCTCACGGCTTCCATACCTGGCTAGATGCTTTAGCTCAGCAGATAGTCAGGGCCTGTCTCAGCTTAAAACACTTGAATAAAGCGTTTAATAAGCCTCTCATGAGGCTGCTCCAATTATCTCAAAACCCCCTTTCCAAGACAAATTTACCCCATGTGAGGGTAGCATTGCTGTGTTCCTTTTTGTGTAAGAGGCTATTTTCGATGTGGCAACTGATTCCCAAAAACTAAAGCATATGCTCACCTGCCTCAGCCGCTCCACCCAAGGGGTGATAGTAGCTTATATGTCCACCCTTAAAATTTGGTCAGAGGTAAAAAACGCGCTGATTGAGGAATTTGGATTTATTTAGAGCTTGCGATGGAAAAAACAGGTGTTTATGTGCATAAGACTATTAGAGGGGGAATCAGTTGCCACCTTCGTTGACCGGTTTTACATTGGGGCCCAGCCTCTCCTGCTTGCTAAAAAGCTGCCTTTGGATGATGCAATTGCTTCCATTATGGCTGGGTTAGCCTCTTACCCTTCCTTAGCCCAGTATATTGTTTCAGTGAAGAGTTCCCTATGGAATGTTTGGGATTAAAAGTGGCATTATTAGAGATTGCTGATCTCCATGAAGCTACGCCTACCCAGGAAATCACCATAACCCCTCCGGTGCTGACTACCCTTCCAAAGCTAGTCCCCATGGGGCGTTCCAAGATAGACCTCCCTCCTCCATTAGAGGTTAGCTAGAGGGCATCAGGGGTAATAAGGTCGGGCTCTCTCTCCTCAGCTGCACCCCAAGTCAGCCTTATGAAAACAGTCGAGTTCTCATCACACCCCACACTCTCTCTTAATGGGACAATTACTATGGCTGCCCCTCTCATCCCATAAAGTCATCCTCCAGAACAACTACGGCCCCATCTATGACACTGCATCAAAAGACTTCCTCTCCTCATGTGGCCCAAAAGTTGGTGCCGCTATGATGCTCCCTCCAAAAGCCAAAAGGGTATATGAGCACCTAAAGGCCCTCCCCTGTGAGGAGAACAAGCCAGTTTCTTGGCCCCCTCTTAGCCACTCTTTGGGGCGCATTGACAGCCCCACTGATGATTAATTTGAAGGGTGTGGTGAAGACGCGGGATATTATGTCCCTAGATCCATAATGGAAGTTCAAATACCAAATAGGTTGATCCTGAAGGAATAGATATACCATAATACCCAACGAACCTATCTCCAGGAGGTGTTAAGGTGTTCAGAGGTGATTGATACTGCTAGTGATGCTGAACAGCTTATTAGTACAGTGATCCGACCTACTAAGCAGGCTCAAACCCTTCAATCCATAAAAGATATATACCCTACGATGGCTCAACGCATTGCCTCCTCACTCCATTTGAAGAAGGTTCTCGCCCTCCCTCCTACTTTTGGTAGCACTATAACCAAGGTAGAGGTCATCATAAATAAGGTGCGAGTTCTAGCAATCCTTAATACAAGTGCTTAGTGAACATGGTCTCTATAAAGCTTATTAATAAGAAAACTGGCGCCCGACCTGGACTATTCACAAGAGTTTGGAACTGCGGGGCCCAACAACATGCAAGTTATCAGAGCCTACTCTTTTCTACCCATACAGATGGGAAGCTCCTACTGGATGCCCCACTGTGACATTAAACAATAACGCATAAAACCTGCTCATTGGCACTTAAATCATAATTAGTATGACAGAAGCATCAAAATGAACATGGATTTCTCTCTCTTCTAGATTATGAAGTTCCCCTGGTTTTTACAAACAATGAGCTTAAGAAAGAATTACATATGCGTCGTTGAGTACCCTCCTCCGCCCTCACTCTTACATATACCACGTCAGGAAGAAACATAAAAAAGCTGCCTGACTCCCTGGATGTTTCAGAGGGCCTTCCATTGTATGTGTCAGAGGAGGTAGTAGTCAAAGCGGGTGAACAAAAGGTGATAGACACCAAGCTTACTATGCAAATCCCCTTCATCTTCCTGCTGCACTTAACAAGCATTGATGGAATAAGTCCTTTGGAACCTTGTATGTTGCCGGAAGTTTAAACCATACCTACTAGAGACCCATCAATCTTCTGTTTGGGAATCTTACTAACAAGCTATGGTCATAAAGAAGCATCAGGAGGTTGGAAAATCCCCGCTGATTCCAATTGAGGACATCCAACAAGTCCATCATATCATATCTATGTCAGATCTAGGAGTAACTACTGCTCAAGTGGTATGCGCTTTGCACCACGTTCATATTTCTGGGGATCTAACTTCAAAGATCTTTAAAAAGTTCATCTCTCCTAGAGTCCTATAGTGACATCTTCTCCCAATTCAATACTGACTATGGACATATAAAGGGTTAGACTCGTACCATTGACATTGGTGATGCTTGGCCTATCTGATTCAAGCTTTATAGAAAATGTAAGGTCAAGGAGCTCCAAATGAGAATAGAGCTGAAATAGTTGCTGGATGTGGGGTTGCTGGTACCTTCTCAAAGACCTTAGTCATCCCCTCTTCTACTGATAATGAAGAAGAGTGAAGGTCATTGGGTAGTTATAGACTACCGCAAATTGGACAACCTCGCAAAGAAGGATAGCTATCCTTTCCCCCTTATTGACGATGCCCTAACCCATCTCTCCAGCTCTAACTACTTTTCTGACATTGACTTGGCTAGTGGTTATGAAAAATGGACCTTTCTCCCCAAGTTCAGGAGAAATTCGCTCTTATTTGCAGTTAGGGTCTCTTCCAACCTACTCAACTACCACAAGGGTTGTGCAACACGCCCGCCACTTTCCAGCAAGCAATAGATCATATCTTGAAGGACTTTAAATTAAGCTGCGTCATCTATTTTGATAGTATCACGGTATTTCCCAAGACCTTTGAGCATTTTACTCGCTTGAAAGATGTGTTCCAATGCATGCGGTATTCTAGCATATATGAAGCCATAAAAATGTATATTTTCAGAAAAAGCTGGACTTCCTTGGACACGCCATCTCTAAAGATGGGATGAAACCTTTACAAGCTATGGTCACAGTTATATCCAGGATGCTGGCGCCAAAACCCTCCACAACATCCAGGTACTCTTGGGCATGATGGTATATTACCATCAATTCACCCACAAGTTAGCTCAGCTCAGTGAGCCCTTCATCTGCCTCTTGGCTAAGAGCACTCCATTTCATTGGGGTGTTATTTAAAATGCCGCGTTTGAAACTTTGAAGGGGTTATTGCAACAACAGCTGATCTTCCAACACCCTGACTATGGTAAGCCCTTTATGCTGTTCAACGATTCCTCTGATTACGCCGTTATAGCTATCTTGGCTCAGCTGGATGAGCATGGGGTCAATATCCTGTTTCCTACTACAGCAAATTTCTCTCAAAAGCTGAATGTAACTACAGCGTCACTGAGAAGGAGTGCTCTTGATGTCCTGCTAGCTATGAAGCACTACCGCCACTTTTTATATAGGACTTCCTTCAAAGTGGTTACAGACCACGCGTCCTAAAAGTGGTTGCAGAATATGAAGGACCCCACGGGACAGTTGGTTTGCTGGGCTTTGAAGTTCCAGAAATCCGTCATGGAAATTGAGTATCAGGCAGGATCTAGCCATTTAAATGGTGATGGGTAGACGCGGTTGCCTGCCAATAATTTAAATAGTGAAGCTGAGAGGTTATATGACCTCCTGATGACTCATGATGCATAGGGGGGTGAGTATGAACCTGTAAAAGAGATGCTAACTCGGCATTTCTGCAATACCAAATTGGAAAAGTGGGTTTGCTATATAAGAAAGTCAGGGTAAAATGAATGCCCTGTGTAAAAAATTTACTCTAGTGGTTGTTATCAGCAAGCAAACCAGTAACCTTTTTACTGCACAGGTTTGGTTTCCTCGTGCACTTCATTGCGTTGTATAGAATGAAATATTAAACAATAATAGTATGGAGACTATTATACGTAGTTGAGTATGAATATATTTTGGCCCAACGCTCGGCCAGTATCCCAATTAAATACTCATCAAGTCGTACTCATAGGGATTCATTCCCTATGCTCTTGTCCACCTGATCTTTGCTGAGATACCACGGTGACAATCTCTCTCAGCCCAACACACAGTCAGCAGCTATCCCCGATTGTGGCTCCTTTTTCTATAGATCACCACTCAGATCTTCACTCTTCTCTCTGAGAGTTTTCCAACTATTGCCCTCTGCAATAATATTCTTGAGACAGAATAGAGCAATAGAAGCTGATGATATATTAACTATATACCAAATGGATAATATTACTGTAAAAATCTTTGTCTACTAAATGCTGTAAACACTGTTTTTTATTATAGTAAATCCTAGGGAATATATATAGTGTGAAAGCTGTCTAACTCTCAGTTGACACCTCTTTGATGAAATGGCAGCTGTTGCCATTGAACCACCCATCCTCGTCTCAGCAGCAATGTTCTTCCTCATCCTGGCTAGTATTCCGTTGTTGAACATCCTTGAGACCTCAAACAGAAAGAGTCAGAAAAGGTGTCCCTAAAGTTTTCCTCTCGATCCTAGCAAACCAACCAAATTTGTGTAGTGATCTGCTTAGGTAATGGGACTTATTACCCATCATGGCAGGTCACTCACCAACCAATCAATTCACTAGTTGCAGGCGGCATCACTCACCTCACAACTTGCTATTCATTCCCAATCAGTTGATGATGAAACCTGACCAATCCCAAAGTACACCTGCTAGTTAATCACTATCAGATGCACCTATTTTCTCAGCAACTCCACCCGGTGAGAGCTTAAGTATTCATCTGGATCAATACCCATTGGATATGACAAGGTGAATATCCCAAATTTTCCCCAAATGTAGTTACTCCAAAACTCGGGCCAATAGATTTCCAATTCACTTCGCCTTAGGGAATATTCCTCTAGTGATACCAGGTAATCTAGCAGGCTGAGAATATGGGCAAAAATCTCAACACATCCCTCTCTTGCGTAGATTTCTAGCAAGAAAAGGACTGGGACATGAGAACACCGCTTTGGAGACTTGGTTGAATACTTCATTGGTTCAAGCAGAGTACACTTGTCAATACTAAATGCTGCTTGGGACAACCTTTGGCATACGGCGTTCTTCCTTTTCCTCCTCACTACCGCCTTCTTAGAGCGCGGTCCCCATGACCTTCTGTCATGCCGGGATGATTGATTTACTTGTGATGATTTTAGTCCCAGGATCTTGTTTTCCCCCATCAGGGTATATGACCCACTTTCATATTCAGGATTCTTGGTCTGGCGTCCTTGATTTCCTGATTTTCTCCTCATCCTAGACAGGAGACTCTTGCTCATTGATGTTTTTTTGCAGCTTTAATGAAGAATACTTATTTCTATTTGCCCTTGTTATTTCACTCATAACCTCTTACCTCAATAAAACTCTGATTCTTCCCTTGGAGAGCTTATCTCATTAATTTTAAGAGATTTGTTTCTCCAAAATTGGAGCTTAATGGATTGTAGAATACATAATGTCAACTTCTATATAAGTCCAACATCCCCCCTCCCATCCAGCTCATATGTCAACTTCTAACTCATGATACCAGAAGCTCCTGAATAGTTTGTCTGATCCAAACCCCCGTCTCTTCCAAAAGATGAGTCAGGATGCTCAGCGGAACCTCTTCTATGGCCCTTTTAGGACCCATACACCTAGTCTGGCGCCAGCGGCTAGTCCTTCCATTGAATTACCAGAAACGGTAACTAATCCCTCCAAAACCAGACTGGCTATTATTTCAAACAACTCTCAGCTGATCTTTCCTCTGACATTGATTCCAGAGTTGGACTTCAAAACTCTCCTGGATTCAGCTCCTTTCACTGATGATCCAAACATCATTGTAGATGCTCTGGAGATTATGCTGGCTGCTCTGGATCATTTGTTTCTTGCTGGGTCAGACTTGCTCCCTGAGTTCCTCTTCTGACTTGGTCAATATTACAAACCCGCTGTTCTGGTCTCTGAGCTCACAATCGGTAACTTTATTCACTTCAAGCTCCCCTACACTGAACTCTGGGCCCAAGCCACTGAGGCTTTGACTCTAGCGCTGAATCCCTCTAATCTTAAATAACATTCTGAAAGGGTATCGCCACTTATGCTCTCCGCTTTACTGGCCAAGTTCTTTTTAGTTGGTCCACAAAGCTTCCAGCCTCGCCTGGGTTCCACCGTTTGTTCAGCTTTAGCTTCTGAGAAGCCCGTAGTTGCTGCTTGCAGGATGCAATCTGCTCCCTGCATGACTATCTCTTCTTCAGCGCTTCCCATTGGTATCTTCCGCTGATATCAATGATAGGGGGCACGATTTGGCAACCCCTGTCAAGCATCCCTTCTTCATTGCTGGCCCATATGTCCAGTGTCCTTGATAAAGCCCTTCATCAGGCGCTCAAAACTAATCTTCTGGCTCCAGTGCCATATCAGGGTTACTCAGGGTTATTTGCCGATTGCCTCTTTTTATACTGTTGCTTTCTTCCCCAATCCAGAATATCATGATTGACTTCATCTGACATCTCAATTTCCCTTCCCCTAATCGCTTTTTCACAGGGCTTGGCATCAGATCAAAGAATGTTGTTTCGTGTAGGTCTTGCCCTCACTAGCATCTGATTGCATATCAATTTTGACGGGATAATCATTCCTAATGCAATCCATCCTCCCTCCCCCAAGAGGCAAGATAGGTGGAATTATTCCCATACTGAGGACAATCAATAAAAATAATAAAATATAAAAGTATATTGACTTTTTCTCTGTGCAGTTTATAATATTTTTTCTAATATCTTTTTATCAATTTTTTATCTTTATTCTTCTTTTTTGCTATGGGACTTGACCTTGTTTCAGTTCAGCGGTCCATCTTTTTATCCCCAAACTGGGTCCTGGGTACTTAAACCTGACAGTTTTCTATGGTTCAGAGGTCCTTTTTTCAGACTTAACCATCTAGATTGGTTCAGAGGTCCTTTTTTGGAATTGAACTAATTATCGGGACATGACCAACTTAATGATTCATCAGTACTTTGAGAACTCTTTTATTTTTTTCATCGATCCAATGCTTTAGATACTTAGCATGGACTTGATTCACAACTCTTCCATCCAAGAGATGTTTGATAGAGTAAGCATTGGTCACCATCTTGTCGATCACTTTGAATGGACCTGACAACAATGCATCTAATTTGTTTCTTCATTTAAAACTATGCATATTGCAATAGGCAACTCTTTACCCTTTCTGATATTCTTCTAAGGCCAGTCAGTTCTTGTCATCTGTCAATTTTGCTCGTATTCTTTTCTTCAATATTGTGTCAAATGCTTGTGATTGCATATCAATCAGGATACTCATCAGTCAGTTCAGGTATTGCTCGGTACTCATCCCCAACGTAGGTTCCACCACCAAATATAAAATTGGCAGCAACGCGGCCTTTCTTCCATATAACAACTTAAATGGCATTTTTCCTGTCGCTGTATGATGACTAATATTGTAGGCGAACATCACTGAACTCAGGTACATTCCCCACGTGGAAGTTCTCCCTGAAATTAGCTTCCTCAGCGTCATGGCCAGCATTCCATTGACCCGCTCTACCAGTCCGTTTGTCTCTGGCCAGTAAGGCACTAACATGACTCCTTGGATCCCCATTATCTCATTTAACCTCAGGATCATGAGGTGTGAAGCTGGTCCCATTGTCACTAAGCAGGACCTGCGGACATCCATGCCAGTATACTACTTGATCCAGGATAAACCTCGCAGTACTGGTAGCATCTACTCTTGTTAGGGCCTTTGTCTCAACCCCATTTTGTCAGATGGTCGATGGCAGCTATAATGTACTTGACTCCCCCTGTGCTCATCTTCAGAGGTCTCATCATGTCTATGGACACTATGTGCCAGGCAAATCTAGGGCAGACCAGTCAGTATCTAGTTGTATTCTTATGTGGTTTGTGCAGCTGGCACTCCACACAAAAAGCTAGATAATCCGTGACATCATAGTTGATTGATTCCCAGTAATAATACTGGAGAATAAAGTTAAAAGTTTCTAGCATGCCTCCATGCCTGACAACATAGTGAGCTGCTTGTACTATCGCTGCTTTTTCCAATAGTTTTGGAATAAATAACCGCTTCCCATTGATTGTCTTGAATACTTGTCCATCCATAGTCTCAGTGTTTTCCATTGCTTTTCAAGGTGCACCTTGGATTTCTTGGTGCTCGTTCCCAATTTTTCCTTTGACCATTCTCTGGAATAGCTCATCCGCCTGCGGGTATACCATCTGGACCATTGGTAACTATGTTAAGCCATCTGCGTTCTAGTGAGAAGCCCTCACTCAGTGGACAATCTCATAATCATAAGCCTGGAGCTTAAGTGCTCATCGGGCCAGTCATCCTTCCAGCTCTCTTAAATTGTGCAGCCAATGCAGCAAAGAGTGGTCCATTACCACCTTAAAGTGCATTCTGTGAATGTACACCCAAAACTTCTTGCATGCATAATTGACCGCAAGGCATTCCCACTCAGTCAAGGTGTAATTCCTCTCAGCGGCTGAGAGTGTCCAGCTCACATATGCCACCAGATGTTCATCACCAAGTTCACTTACTTGGCTCAGTATGGCGCCAACTCGCTGTCAATGAAGCATCAGTTTGAATTATAAACTCCCAATCAAAATTTGGATATTTCAGAATTGGCGAATCTAACAAATACTGGCGTAACTCATCGAATGAGTCCTGGGCCTCTTCATTCCATAAGAATCCTATTTTTGGATCCTTCAATAAATGTAATAATGGCTTGCTGGGCGAAGTCCTGGATAAATCTTCTATAGTATCTGACCATCCCAATCAACACTTGGATGTATTATACACTCTTTGGTACAGCCATATGTTTTATAGCTGCTATCTCCTGGGTTTGCAGCTGCAATCCAATGGAGTTGATTATGAATCCTAGGTATTCCAACTCTTGCTTAAAGAAGTGGCTTTCTTTGGCTTGATCTTCAGGTTAGCTGCAGACAGTCGCTTAAACACTTCTTTCAAGTGGTGGAGGTGATCAGTAACCGTCCTACTAAACACGTTTATATCATCTAGATATACCAGGATGCACAACAACTTCAAGTCACTTGATATCGCATCTA
Source organism: Massospora cicadina (assembly GCA_022478985.1). Classification (NCBI taxonomy): domain Eukaryota; kingdom Fungi; phylum Entomophthoromycota; class Entomophthoromycetes; order Entomophthorales; family Entomophthoraceae; genus Massospora; species Massospora cicadina. Next base: position 95,984 of record JAKSZP010004131.1, read on the forward strand.
TGGACCTCTGAAACGTTGCAGGCGCATTGCATAGACACTGGGGCATCTTCGTCAGTTAATATAGCCCCTGCGCAGTAATAATTGCGAATTTTTCCTGGTCTTCCTTTAGCAAGTCAATCTGCCAATATCCTAAGATCAGATCTATTGTATAGAAATACTTCGCTTCCCCTAAACGATCTAGCACATTGTTGATCCTTGGTAGGGGATATAAATCCTTCTTCAATATTTTGTTCAGCCTTTGGTAGTCAATCACCACCCGGTTGGATCCATCATTCTTCTTCATGATCTGAATTGGACTCACCTGGGGACTTGACGATGGAACTAGAAGTTCATGCTTCACTAGTTTGCTGATTTCATCCTCCACTACCTCTTTGTTGGCTTTTGATCATTGGATCAGTCTCATCCTTATTGGTAAATTTTCCCTGGTTTTGACCTTGTAGATCAATTCTCGTGTGCATCCCAAATCGTGGTTGTCCTGATTGAACACTTCCTGATACTTTTTGAATAGTTCAAGCACCTCCTCTTGTTGGCCTTCCGATAGATCAGCAAGCTGCTCTCACTCAACCAATAGGTTGATACTTTCAGCTACCCTGGCTGGTAATCATATTTCGTCAGAGAGACCCAAAATCATGGAATCTTCTCAATTCGGCCTTCAGGATCAGATGAAAAATGCAATGATCTGATTCCATTTGATTTTCATCAGTTTTTCACTAAAATTCGCCAGGAGAACTCAAATTTCTTTATGACCCGGCATTATTATTCCAGGAGCCACCCATGGCTCCACTCTGGACTTCTTCCAGGGGCTTCTGACCTCCCCATACAGCAGCTCAGGAATCTCTAATGTCAAACCTGTGTCAACTATCATCTGCGATCTGGCCGGTATGGTCATTTCATTCTTAATCCTTAGTGGAATTCCCTGGTTCTTTAGGATTTTTGCCAGAATTTCGCGTTGCTTCCTACCAACTAATTGGTACTGAATTGGGACGATGCCATCGTTGTATATTAGATTGATGAGTTGTTTCTCCGATTCAGTGGAGATTCACCATTTTTCTGATATACTAATAGTAACGTCTGACCCAAGATGGTCAAAATATTATCCTCAAAGTTTTATTTAACTCCATATTTCTGTAGAAAATCTGTTCAAATTAGAATGTCATAGTTTTGGTTCACCAAAACTATTGCTGGCCTAGATACCACCAATGACCTAAATCATAGTGGCAGCACACTATACACTACACAGGAAAAGGTGGTGTTTGGCCCAGCTGTCCCATATTCTTTCTTGTGTTCCAAGTCAAGCTAGATCTTCATCCTCTTTACCAGCTTGGTCGAGATAATATTGATGGGCGCTCCGCTGTCAACAATCGCCCTCACCTTCACTCAATTCACTTGTATATATATATCTACACTCAGAGTATTGTAATATAGTTTTTACTGAGTGAATGGCGGCGTTATTAGCTGAATCTAGGGTGTGAGGAATTTGCACAAAAAAATCAGGAAACGATTCCTTTATCACGCTGAGTGGGATAGACAGACTAGCCTCAACTAAACGTACATCAGATAACTCTTTAGGATTCTTGGCAGTTTAAATCTTGTCCGCCAGTTGTCAGGCATACAGCCAGGCAACTTCCTTGATCAATTCATGGTCAATTCTCTTTGCCCCGGCACTGTTCATGGCATTTACATCCATATTGACCACTTGATACAGCTGAACCTGATTGTCGTCTACAAACAGATCGCTAATATCAATTTTTTCATTTATAATGTGGGAGAAACAGCTTTCTCCGCAGCTCTAGACTGTTCCCCATCTAGGCCACAGGCCCTTTTCCCAAATCCTTGGTGGCTGCTGTCTCCTTGGCCTGGACCACGTTAATATGATCCTTCAGCTTCTTACAGTGCACAGCGAAATGTCCTTTCCTGCAACACTGATAGCAGACATTTCCTTCTTGTTTAACCTTCTGAATTCTTAAGGCTTATTCCACAGCACGGTTCAATTTGTAGCCTCCTTATCTCCTTCGTTTCCCTTAGTGGGTAAAGATTTCATACTGGATTGGTTTTGAAGCTTCTATTTGGAGCATCGAATGTCACTCCCAAAATCTTTAAGTTATCTACCATTTGTGAGGTAGTTATTTCCATCACAAACACGGAAGACATCATGTGATGCAAATCATGATAGGGCCGAAGGGCCACTTGCAGTGTAAATCTAGCATCAAAGTCATCAAATACTTCTGCTCCGGCCAGGATCTGTGACTCCTGGTAAAATTTTCCGCGAAGCTAGCAAGAGACTCGTCTTTATGGAACTGGATTCCCATAACTCCCGCTTGCGTTTCAACATGCATGTTGGATTCTGAACTTATTCATGATGGCCACCTTTGCCTTAGCATATGACCAGCTGTCCCCCTCCAGGTGAGGTAACACTAAGTTTTGACAGTTGGTGTCTAGGCAATTCATGACCATCAACGCCTTTTATAGATCCCCATAGTCATTCATGGTCATGATGAACAGTTGGAAAAACGCTGGAGCGTTATCCCAAAGGAACGTTGGCAATTTTAGCGTTGACCTAAATTCCTCCAAGTCATTCCTGGCAATTTTCTGGTTCAGCTACTCTGCTAACTTGAGGATTGGCTTCAGGCGTCATCTCTAAAATGGCAGCAAAAGTGTGCAGTAAGATCCTTGGGGTATTTGACTTCCCAAGTATTGTGCGAGGACTTCTTTCTTTGGCATCGCTTGCCATATTGGGCTCACAAGCACATCTGTGAGCTTTAAGTTCCTCCACTTGTTTGATTAATCTTTTGATATCTGCACCGAATTTTCTTAAACAAATATAATCCGCTTCTTGCTCCATTTTTAGGTATAAGACCTCTCAAACGAGGTCCCCTTCTTTCTTCTTCAACGAGTTTACTTTGCTGAGTGTCTCATTCCTGAAGCTGGCTACATTCTCTGTTCCTTCTTCCACATTGGCAACTCGTTCTTCCAATGCTGCGAGCTCCTGATGGCCTACTGAGTTTAAGGCATTCTGGTTTACAGTGCCTAGCTCAGCCCACAATTTGTGTAGCTCTTCTTTATATGACATTATTAACCAATTCTTCACTCAACTTCCCCTGTAGTGAGCACCAACTTGTAAAAATTTACTCTAGTGGTTGTTATTTACAAGCAACCCAGTAATTTTTTACTGCACAGGTTCGGTTTCCTCTTGCACTTTGTTGTATTTTATATAAAAAATTATTAATTGATAATAGTATGGAGTCTATTATCTGTAGTTGAGTATGAATTATATTTTGGCCCAACGCTCGGCCAGTATTCCCAATTAGATACTCAGTCATACTCATAGGGATTCGTTCCCTTATGCTCTTGTCCACCCAATCTTCACTGAGATACCCTGGTGACAATCTCTCTCAGCCCAACACACAGTCAGCAGCTATCCCCGATTGTGGCTCCTTCTTCTCTAGATCCCTTCTCAGATCTTTACTCTTCTCTCTGAAAGTCTTCCAATTATTGCCCTCTGCAATTTTATTCTTGAGACAGAATAGAACAATAGAAGCTGATGATATATTAACTATATACCAAATGGATAATATTACTGTAAAACTCTTTGTCTACTAAATGCTGTAAACACTGTTTTTATTATAGTAAATCTTAGGGAATATATATAGTGTGAAAGCTGTCTAACTCTCAGTTGACACCTCTTTGATGAAATGGCAGCTGTTGCCATTGAACCACCCATCCTCGTCTCAGCAGCAATATTCTTCCCCATCCTGGCTAGAATTCCGTTGTTGAACATCCTTGAGACCTCAAACAGAAAGAGTCAGAAAAGGTGTCCCTAAAGTTTTCCTCTCGATCCTAGCAAACCAATCAAATTTGTGTAGTGATCTGCTTAGGTAATGGGACTTATTACCCATCATGGCAGGTCACTCACCAACCAATAAATTCACTAGTTGCAGGCGGCATCACTCACCTCACAACTTGCTATTCATTCCCAATCAGTTGATGATGAAACCTGACCAATCCCAAAGTACACCTGCTAGTTAATCACTATCAGATGCCCCTATTTTATCAGCAACTCTGCCTAATGAGAGCTTAAGTATTCATCTAGATTGATCCCTGACAGATATGGCCAGGCGAATATCCCAAAATCCCCCAAATATAGTTACTCTGAAACTCGGGCCAACTGATTTCTGATTCACTTCGCCTAAGGGAATCTTTCCTCTAGTGATACCAGGTAATCTAGCAGGCTGAGAATATGGGAAAATTTCCCAACACCCTGTCTCCGGCCATCAGAGCGAGTACCTGTCATTTTGGAGTCTCATTTTGATTTTAGGGCATAGTGGGATAAGGAAGACATATGAGTGGGCTAAAGAGCGCTATCACTGTAAGGGCATCTTGGAGACCATAACTGAGGTCCTGGACGCTTGTCTGACCTGCAAAAAGCAATCCAGTTTTAAAGCCTGGTATCAATACCAACCCCTACATCTCAACAACTCTTGCTCACCATAAGTTTAAACGTGGTTGGACCTCTACCCCAGACTACTGAGGAAAATCGTATATCTTGGTCAAAATTGATCATTTCACCAAATGGATTAAAGCGGTGACTCTCCTTGCTCAAAAAGCTAAGGCCTCAGTAACTTTTCGCCATAAGAATATTTTTCTTAACATGGTTGCCCCCAGGTTCTCTGTGATAATGGGAAAACTTTACCTCCCAAGTGGTGAATATCCTAGCTACCTCCATGGGCACGCAACAGCTCTTTTTGGCCCTCTATAGCTCTTGACCAATGGTATTGTGGAGAGAGCAAATGGGATCCTAGATTATATATTACAAAGAATGGCCACTTCAGACCCCCTTCAATGGGATCTATACTTACTAAGTGCCCTTATGGGCCTGCCATATCAGTTACCATAGAATCTCAAAATGACTCCTTTTTGCATATTGTATGGATGGGAACTGGAGTGCTGGCATTACTAGCCAAAGATATCTTCTTTGATAGGACTGACCCTGAAAGCCATGAAGAAGTTGGCCTAGCAAAATATTCAATTACAATCAGAGGCTATGTCAAATTTGTTCAAATTGTCACAAAAGAGGGTCAAGCCGCTAAGGAGCTTCATCCCCCTCTACCTTCCTTCCAAGTATCCGACTTGGTGCTGTACTATAATAATTTATCACTTGTAGAAGGGAGAAGCTCAGGTCTATTTGGGAAGGAACTTTTGTAGTCACTTACAAGCGTGGGGTGGATTATTCCATCAAATACCTTTCTACAAGAGTTACTATCAACTGGGTTAATGCCAATTCTTGTGGCTTTATTTTCCCTAACACTCTTGAAGGGGTGACGTTGGACAATTAAAAGTATGATATTGTAATAAGAGTGATTCATGTTTCAAGAAAAATATTATCGTCCAAAAAACCCTAGTTGAATATTAATAAAACACCACAAATAGGGGTAATACTATTGCCCCCAATCCTCGGTGAAATAGCCCTATGGCTAGTGGCAGGGTTGCGCTGAACCTGCAGGAAATTGGGGAAGTTGTTCTGAGGGTCCTCTCTATCCCCTTGCTAGCTCAGTCCAAACACCTACCCCACAATCACCCCTTTTATAGCCTTGGAGGGGGTTTTATCAGATAAAATATTTTATCACGCAATAAGGGTGATACATTAAATCCTTGCCTCATGGATTTATACTACCTGCTATTGACCCTCCATCTGAAATTCAAATAAAGTGAGGTGAGACTTGAGAGCCCCAATAATGCAAAACCTAATATTTCCTGATATGGATATACATAGACTAATACAAAACAAATGCCTCAACTCACTTCAAGCCTCAATAAGTTTAAATACTAAGCATCAATATCTTAAGAGGGTCTTCTTCTTGACCCATCATCTATTACTAATATACTCTTATAAAATGAATCTTTATTTTAAATAAAGTATAATTAATTAGTTATAATTGGTCAGTAACTCCCTAAATATTTATCCTGCAATAAAGAAACAACTTCTCCTGCAATTATATGTTGAATTTAAGTGCAAAAGGCACCAGCGCATAACAACAGCCTAAACTCCAACAGATGTAAAGGTCTATACAACAAACATGATAACACGAGTTTTTAAAGCACATTACAACCTTAACACTGAGTGTGACGGTCAAAGCTATGCCTGACAACCTTATTGCCTTAGTTTATCTTAAGGGAAATACTAAGGATAAACAGGCAAGTCACAATGGCTTGACCCTCACAAATCAATCAAAAATTAAATTTAAATTATAAATCAAGGCGTAAAAAACTTTAATATATCAAATTTAGTAATATTTAACTGTTTAAGAACAAATGAAGGTCTTTAGGATAAAATTAATTAATTTAATTGGAAAAATTTTGAGATGGCCCAGATTTCCGTTGGACAGTCTAGAATCGGTTTAAATGTGAAGTTCAAGGTAAAAAAAACTTGATAATAGGCCATAAGGGCCAAACTGTCTGAGGACTTTGAAGAATCTTCTTCAAGTGAAATTCCCCTAAAATCCCTTCCTCAAAGTATATAAACTAGAAATAGTAGGTGCTTGAGCAACTTAATCTTCTAAAATCCCACTATTTAATATTGATTTAGAATAACTTTTATAAAATTTAAAATCATCATGTTTTGAAAATTAGAAATTTAGCACTGTGGACGTCAGGAAGGACACCCCAGTGCTAAAAAGTGTAGCGCATAGTTATTGTCACTCATTAAGATGCATCTAGCTGATAGTATGCAGTGTAGTAATCTCTTTTTTAGAAACCACCTAGGATGCCTGAAGAGCCAAAAGACTTTTAAATTTGTTTTAAAAGCTCTAACCTGTTTAGGGGTATAGCTTTAGCCCTATTAGCAAACCTTCCATAGAAACCATTAGTAGGAGATGCTTGTTACATTAGAGGAAGTTTATTCAAAATTTCTTTTTTCATAGATGCAATCAAGAGTAATGATGGAAAACAGGCCTCTGGTTGGTCTGTCATTTTTTTCTTTACAGTCATCCCTCTGCACTTGTATAGGTTTGGTTGTCAACATCTCCCCTGGAGGGAAATTATTATTCACAAATTCACTCTAAGGAACGCCGCCAAGTTCAGTTAGGGTTAGCCTGTCCAGGCTCACTCAACACCGATTTCACTGACTTGCTTAATCCTAAAAACACACAACACAAACACCCCAGGGCAAGAGTTATATCCCCAGTAACCTGCATTTCAACTGCCAAACATGCATCCCCTATCTTACATTTCCAAACAGTAATGACTAAACAGATGCCCACGTTGCATACTGGTTATATAATCAGAAGAATTGGATCCTAATACAGGTGTTACCCAGCTCCATCAGCAGGCTAAGAAAGATGTACCTGTCCAAATGGTTACAAAGTCACCTGAAAAAGCTTCAGCAAGATCCTCTGAGTAGTCTTCTCATAAGCCTCAAGAGAATGCCACAGGGTCTAATAAGATCAACACTGCCATTGCTGCCACTGCTGAGGATAGGGTATAAAAGGTGGTGATGTGATGTGAAGGTCAAGGCTTGCCTAACCGCCGCATATCCTTAGTTTCCCCTTATGGGAATACTAGAACTAACAGGTGGGCTGTGATGGCCGCAAACATTTTTCTGTTGAACAATTTAAATTTACTTCAAGTTGTAAACAACATTACACTAAATTTTGTGATATTTGACCACTAAAGTATGAATTAAAAGTCAATAGGATTATTTTGAAAAAGGGTGGTTAGCTGAGCGGGTAAAACTGCTTCCAACCCTAGTGCAGGCTTTGAGTTTAAAACCTGTACTGGCTAGAAAACATTCTTGGTGTGGTATTTGTCCCAAGGTTGACCCACCTCGAATAATTTTAGGATTATTTTGAAGAAATTTTAATCAAAATAGTTTTTGAAACATCCCAGTGTACTGTTGGATGTCTAGAATGCGTCTATATGTAAACTTTGAGGTTCAAAGCTCTCATTATTAGGCCCCCAAGGGCCAAGCCACTGGCGGATTCTGTGGGATTTTCCTCAAGCAAAATTCCCCAATTCCCTACCTTAAAGTGTATAAACTAGAAAGCGAAGGTTCTTAGCAACTTTGTCTTCTAGTATCTCCTTAGTAAAATTTTAAAATTCAAAATAATTTTTATGAATTGCAAAAACATCTTATTCTGAAAATCAAAAATCTGACACATGGACGTCATGAAGGACACCCCAGTGTAAATCAGTGTAGCACTTATGTTCTGCAGCTCCTTAGGGATGTTACCCAGCTGATAATATTCAATGTAGGAACTTTTTATAGTGCTTTACCTCCTAAGATGCTGGCATAGCAATGGACTCAAATTTCATTTTTGGGACTCCTATCCTGTTTGGGGTCTATAGCTTTATCCTGTTAACAAACATTTCAAAGCAAACATTAGAAGGTGATGACCATTATAAATTGGAATGTAGAATAAAAAATTAATACTAGTATTGATTCTTATAAAGAATGTCTACTTTTGATTTTTTAAATTGGGACCAATACCTCACAAGCGCATTGATGGCTTCTCAGATAAATTTTTTCAACATATCAAAATGTCTCCATGCAAGGCATTATATAGTAGAAATTAGGTATTTAGTCCCTGTTGGCTTGTGAAGCTTCTAGTAACAGCATAAAAGATCTTGAAAAATTGATAAGAAGATTGGCATGATAAGTTATTTAACTTCAGTCTGATGTGATGACTGTCAGACAATTTCCCCTCATCTTTGAGAGAAAAATGTTTTGGGCGAAAATAGTCCAAAACTAACATTTACAAACTTGGATAACTCTTAAAAATTATTTAACTCGAAGTAATCTTTCTACTGCTTGCCTTACATACCAGGGCAGATTGAGCTGCCCTTGTCACTTCTGACCCTCGGTGGAACAACCCACCTGAGTTGGAAGGTCGCCAAAGCTCTAACACTAATTATTTTTTTGTCTGTAACAAAACCACCCCCTTTTATAGGTTTGAGATGGGTCACAAAGGGTGAAGAAATCTTACCCCCTAATCATGCCAAAGCAGATGGAGATCAGCTGCAATGAGCAAATCCAATTCAAATGATTGGGTACAATATATAAAAACTTTCCCTATAAATTTATCCTACCTACGTTGGACCATTCACATCATATTAATATTAGATGTAGAACAACAACCTTCTTGAATGAGGATTGGCCATATAGTTAAACTATCTAAGCTGCGCCATACAGCTTAAGTCAAATTTAATAATTATCCCACCATTAGCTTTTGACAACCCTAAATACTAGGGATAGAATTCAAATAAATTATTTTTATCACAACCAATTCACAACTTGGGAAAAATTATATCAATTATAGTTTTACATAGTGTAACTCTGCTGATTTAGTTGGCTAAAATAAATAGACAAATTGTTTGTGGAAATCCAGCTGAACATTGGCACCAGCAAGCATTAGTTAGCTGGATTCCCACAAAGTGGTGTTCACTACAGGAGCTACTGTACACCAAAAATATTTCAACTGAAGATGGAGGCCGTCCAAGTGAGTATTTTTCCTACTCTTCCCCTTGAAAATGAGTTTAGAATAGTTGCCCTTGAAAAGGAACTAGCTAGCGCTTTATCTCATCTTAAGAGATTGAACAACGCCATAATTAAACCCCATTTAAAGAAAAGTTCACCCCGTTAAGGGGAGCGTTGTTCATCTTGGGTATGTATATGAATCCTCCATGCAAGGCGCGACTGACAATCAGAAAATTAAACACATCTTTTTTCTTAGGTCGCCTGGTAAAAGAGATAATGGTTCCTTATATGGACATTCTGCATACCTGGGCAGAGGTTAAGGAGGCTATATTAGCTAATTTGGTTCTAAGAAAAGTCTAAACATGGAGAAAATAAGCCTTTATGCAATTAAGCATGTACAAAGGCGAACTGACCATTGTCTTTGCTGAGCGGTTTTAGCTCACTTCCCAGAGGTTGTCAACGTCTAACATGCTAACCTTTAATGAATATATTGCTGCCATATTAACTGGTTAGCTTTTTAACCTTCTCTAGCCAGACATATCATCTCAGTGAAGTTCAATTTCAAGGATGTCCACGACATAAAAGAGGCTTATCAGATGTTGCTGATTTTCATACCTGTGCAACAATCAATGAAGCTGGGGTAAACTCCAAGTTCTAACCATTGAGGAGATTTTCCTGTAGCGAAATGTGGGGTAGCCCCAACAACCCCCATGGGCCCACCTGTGCCTATACAACCCTGTGAATTATGCTTCTACAGTGCGAATTAAAGCAGATATCACTCCCTCCTGTAGGTTTGAGACCTGTAAGGCATTTAATACCATGCTACCACACAAGCTCACTATAGCCGCTCTGCATTCCCCTCCAGCTAATCTGGTAGTAGTGCGCCCTAAGGATAACCACTGCAACAAGAAAGGGCTTTCTAAAAAGACATATGGTCAAAGAATAGCTACCCAACCTCATGTGCCTGACTCCCCTACCTCAATTTTTTCATTGCCATTTGTTTCAAATCACCCCAGGGAAGATTAGAGGGGGGTTATAAAGATGTTGGTTACTAAATACTGGGAGTAACCGCTTAAGTGGAGGTCCTTGATCGATTGAATGCTAGAGGAGTAGATGAGACCACCAAACCTGAGGAAGCGTACCTCAACCAAGTTCTAGGGTGTCCCAAAGTTATTGACACCGCCAGATAATGCTAATCAGTTCTTGACTGGCTTTATTCAACCTCTTCAGCAAGTCCATACCATAAATTTATCCTTGTAAAATATGCTGGGACTTCTCATAAACTAACCTCCACCTTACATATCAAGGAGGTCTTAGTTCAGTCTCCTAACTTTGGAGGAACAATTAACAAGTTGGAAGTGGTTATTCAGAAAGTCTTAGTTATGGCCGTCCTGGATTTTGGTTCTCTGGTGAACATAATCTCTTCAAAGCTGTTCAAAAAGATTAAGATGACACCTGACTTGGAGTACAAATAAGAATTTGGAACTGCCAGCTTAAACAGCACCCACGCCATCAGGGCATACTCTTCCCTTCCCGATCAAATTTGGAAGCTTATCTTATTGGCCCCTGCAGTGGCCTTGGACAATAACACCTATTGAGACTCAATTCTCCTGCCTCAACCTCGGCGTAAAACTGCATGGACTTTAAAGCCTCAGTCTATCAAAGATATAAAAAGTTAAAAAAATTGGTCAATTTATGGCAACCTTAAGTGGCTGAAACAGTTACAGCTGAGCTGCCATGGTCAACAATTTGCAGCCAATCAGGTGTGGCCAAACTGTTAACTCCGGTGGCTGGGTCATCTCTAGATGAATTATAACTTTTCAAGTGTCTAAATTGGATTGGTGATGTCAAATGGCCGTATAATGTCAAACCATCTTTTGCTTTAGAGGAATTTTTCATTGCTCCTCCCAATTTGCGCCCCCACCATTTACGCACTAAAAAGGTTATCCTTTATATAAAATATAAATAAAATAGCAGTTAAAGCCGCTGCTGAACCTGCCAATACCCCTCTTCCGTCAGCAATTTCATGGGGCAATGAAACCTTGGTTGAGAGTATTCCTATCACCATTTTCCCATGATTTTGAGGAAGATGCAAAATATGAGATTAAGGAGCTCACCTTTTATGTAAGACGCGCTTGCATTTATGAAGTAAAAACTTTTCTGATCCTATTATCCCCAAACCTACCAGCGCATTAATTCATTTATTTGTGTGCCAGCTCTAATCAATTTTTCCAAGCATCAGCTTGCTCAATGTGTTGAGGAAATATACACTGCAGGCCTCACTAATGAAGAAACCCCCGACTATACCACCTTATACCACATACAACTGATTCCCCAACTCCTATGCTATCTGCCATGGTCCACCAGCTAAAACTTGCACAAAAAAGTTTCCCTAAAGCTTCACACCATCTGATATGGCTTCCCAGGATGATAACTTAGGGACTATATTAGGATTTTTTATTATGATAATCCCTTTTTTAGATCATTTGCAAATAAGGATGCGTGGCAGTTCCCCATTTTGGGTTGGAAACCACTAGTGTTTAAAAAGACAAAACCTATGATATGCTCATAAATACCCAGTTTATGGTTGAGTACAAGGAGATAATAAACATGGAGAAGAATTTTACTCTCGTTATTCATTTAAAAGGCCCCTCAGTCTTATCAAATAAAGATCCCAGCAAAAATGAATAATCTTGGCTGGTTGGATTACCCATTTTCCGCTTTGCCTTTGCTTTATATCACCTCTGGGCGTAATACAAAGAAGCTGCCTAATTAAGTGGATGCTAGGGACGGTATTACATTCTATGCTGCAGACGAGATAATGATTAAGCATGGTGAACAACCTGTGGTTGACACATAGATTACGCTCCAAATACCACACCACTTTTTGTTGCACATCATAAGTCTTGGGGCGTTGCCCCTTGGAGCCTCAGGTATTACCTGGTATAATAGACCCCGCCTACCAGAGACCTACTATTATACTGTTTGGAAACCTCACTGGAAAGGATATAATTGTAAGAAAACACCAGGAGATTGGTAGAGGCTATTTGGTCCTCATAAAGGACATTAAAAGTATTTGCTTCATTGGCTCTATAATTTATATGGGCTTACCAACGGATAACCTGTTATGTACCTTACCCAAAGTCCATATTTCGGTTGAGCTGACTCCAAATGATCTGTAAAAGGTCCATACTTTATTTGAAGAATATAGAAACATATTATCCAAATCAGATAATGACTATGGCCATATGAAAGATTGGAGTCACTCAATCAATGTGGTTGATGCCCGTATCATTTGGTCAAAACTTTTTTGCAATTCAAAAGTGGAATAACAGCATATGATGACTGAGTAAAAAAATTACTAGACGCGGGGTTACTAGTTCCATCACAAAGCCCTTGGTATTCCACCTTATTGCTAGTTAAAAGAAGAACGGAGGTCATCAGGTAGTCATGGACTGCAGCAAACTAAATAGCCTCACAAAAAAGGACAGTTATCCTATCCTCATATTGAAAACGCCCTGGAACAACTTTTCTGGTCTAACTTCTTTTCCGCGTTGGACTTGGCTAGCAGCTATTGAAAAATGGACCTTTTTCCACAAGCTCAGGAGATATGCGCTCTTGCCTGCAGTGAAGGTCTTTAGCAACCCACCTGATTACCTCAAGGGTTGTGCAACGCACCAGAAACTTTCCTGCGCGCCATGGATCACATCTAGCAGGATTTAAAGTTGAGTTGTGTCAACGTCTATCTTGATGACATTTCAGCATTCCCTAAAACCTTCACTGAACATTTACTCACCTAAAGGAGATGTTTCAACGCTTAGGTGAGCCAAATACAAAGTTAAAGCCCTCAAAGTTCATCTTCCTTCAGAAGAAATTAGACTTTCTGGGACAAGCCATCTGTCGCGATTCCAATAAGACTGGACGATAAGCTCTAAGTCAATATGACAGAATGTATGGAATCCGCTGGAATCAAACCAGTACTGGTGATTTAAGTGCTTCTAAATGAGGCATTTGGCAAATCAAGAGGATTTATGCAGAGATTCAATACAAATGAGAGTAAGTCAAAAAGGGAAGCAGAATAGAAGAGTACCAAGCTGAGGACGCATCTGGCTGAGGAACCTAGGTATAAAGAGTCTGATGGAAGTTAAAGGCTTAGAGGTTTTTTAGAAGAAGAGAGATTGCGCAGATAAGTCTGCGTTTAATATTAAAATAGAGGTTAAAATAAGGGGCGATAGCTCCATACATATTCTGTTAAGTCTTATTATAAATTGGCAATCCTCATATCATACAATTTGGTTATTCAGTGGCTCATACCCTGTGCAAAACCAACTCTGCGGAATTGGGCTCAAATGCCGAGAATTAACAGTGGTGTTTACTACAGGGGGCCCACTAAGTAATTAAAGTTGAAAATCAACCAGAAAGTCAATTACTCTACAATGAGGAGTCCTCCTCCATTCTGACAGCAAACCTGCTCGCAGTTTATAATCAAAGAAATTATTCAAAAATACAAGCTGTGGAACAGCAACTGAACAAAAAAAGGGGTTTCCGCCAGAAATTGCAACAACAATATGAAACGCTGCAACAGTTGATCAACAAACAGTTTGTGGAGCATACCGGAGCTGGGGGAAATGGGGTAGTTAGTGGCAACTCAGGGGAAGAATGTTATGGATCAAAAAATGAATATTCATTAGGCGGTACAGTGAACCCCCCATGTGACACCACCTCTGCCAATTCCTTTTTGATGGGTTCAAGTCCATCCAGCCAGCTGTGTAATAACGCATCAAGGAATGGTTTCCATAGTTGCTCTGACAACAGTTCGCCTGCCCTTTGCAGCAGGAGTCCAGAACAAAGCGAATTAGTTCATATTGATATATTACCTCCTTTCAGTCATGACGGGAACCTACATGGTTACTTTAAGCGGTTTATGATTTGCTGTGGAAAAAGCTACAGATCGATGAAAAGTGACTTTGTTGCTGTCCGCTTTGGATGTGGAAAGCACTGATCAGGTGACCTGCTATCTTCCCAACAGCTCGGTATCTTTTTAAAAGTAAATTTATTGCGGGGAAGGCTGACCATGGGACGGACACATCCGAATATGACTCAGACAAGACAAAACTTAGTACCAGGGGAGGCACCCCAAAGAAGCGATGCTATCTCTTGTTGCCAGCGGGAGCGCCACTTATGGGAAGGGGGAGAGAACGTGTGTAGGGGACGTAGCCACTATTGAGCACGTGTGGAGGAAGGGTTCTGATTTGATGAACCAGACTGGGAACCAGGAGGAGACCAGCTGTCGGCGACGCGGTGGGAGATATCCAAACATCCACGCTTGAAAGAATCCACCAAATGAGACCGGAATCTGTGGACAGCTTCAGGGAGGGTGGGGATGGATCCAGCGATGGCATCCAAGACAATCGTGCGGATAGTCCACATGGCGATTGCAACCACCAGAGCACGGAGGGAGGGTGGAAGGAGGGAGGCCATTGATGAAGCAAACATATCTCTTGACAGACTGAAGGGATGTGTTTGATCCTGGCCCAGCAGACGTTGAACTTCGCGCCATATGACTTTAGAGGTGGGGCACTTCTCCAGGCGGTGAAACAGCGTTCCATACTGGCCACAGACGACACAGGATGAGTGTAAAGCATTAGAGCGCTCAGCTGTACGATACACCCGCCTCAGGCAGCGCCACACATGGGAGCGGACTTGAGGCTGCAACAGAGGATGGTGTGCGTATTTCCAGATAGTCTTTTGGGTCTCAGTGGAATAAGGGATGTCCATCATGTCCAGGTAGTCCACCCCGGATAGGACTTGGGGTTGAATGGGGATCACGCCATCATGGATGGGTAGCCCCTGTACCTCTTGTTTGAACTGAGGAGAGGGGCGGCCTCTTCGGGTTGTATGTCCACTAATACTAATTTTCCACTCTGCGCTTCGCATGGAGAGAAGGATTCGTTTGTAGTGGGTTTTGGTCCCGTGAGGACCTGTGGCTGATGTGTGTGATGCGAGGTATTTCATCAGGGAGTGGGGGTTTGATGGATTGTTGAGGCCCAAGGCTCGGGAGAAGTTGGAGCGGGCTGCGCGGGACCAGTGTTGGGATGGGAGTGTAGGAGCAGTGATGGCCGCAATCCAGGTGCCCAGGATCTTGGCGGCATGGGCTTTGAAGTCAAGTAGGCCCATGCCACCATGATGATGAGGGCCAAACATGACCTCTAGCCGTACTGGTGGAGGGCGGCCTGACTAAAGCCAACCTTGTAGCAAAGCATACAGGGATTTGAAGAAGCTTGGGGAGAAGGGGATGTCGTGGGCTCTGAACCAGACTTTAGATAGGAGCATAGAGTTAGCAAGAACAACCCTGCCAGTGAGGGTAGTAGGGTGGGCTCTGAGAGAGGCGATTCGCTTCGTCACGTTGTCCAGTATATGGCACTCCATTACTGCTGACGCATATCCACCTGCCTCCAACCACACGCCCAGATGGCGTACCGGTCCTATGGTAGGTCGTGGCACACAAAGGGGAGCACCAGTGGAGCGGTGTGTTTTGAGTTAGTAAGGCGTGGACGTGGGCGAGCAGATGGGCCGGGTTGGGAACTACTTGCTGGGGCCCAGCAGTTCTGAAACCGACCAAGGAGGATGATTCTGGTTTTGGAGGCGTTCAGTGCCGCGTTGCTTACCCGGGAATATTCCTGGATGAGGGCTTCAAGCGCGCGTGCATCTTTGTTATTAGACACTCCCACCACGCAGTCATCTGCAAATGCCATCATCTTGACTGGGGTTTGGCCTGGCACATGGACCCCAGTGAGTTGGGCATTCACATTTCGCAGTAGTGGGTCAAGGCTGAAGTTGTATAAGAGTGGGCTCAGGGGGTCCCCTTGTCACAGGACCCTTTGAGGACGGACTACTTCTGTTAGGAAACCTGGGCCGCGCACTGCCATTGTTGCAGATTCCGTGAGCAACATCACCCAGTTAATGAAGCGGGGAGGTAGGCGGAATTGTTGGATGCAGGCCCTAATGTATTCCCAGTTTACTCTATCATAGGCCTTTTGTTGGTCCAAGAATACAAGTGCCCCAGAGGCTGTGGACTGACACACATTAGCCACAGAGTGCACGTTATCCCAAATCGACCTTCTGGGGATGAAACCAAATAGTTCTGGGGAGATGGTGGCAGATGCTACAGTCCCTAAACGGTTAGCCATGATTTTGGTTAAAATTTTGGTGTCTGTGTTTGTTAGAGAAATGGGGCGCCAGTTGGCTAAGTCTAGCCTATCCCCTTTCTTGAAGAGTGTGACCATAAAGGCCTCATGTCCTCCTGGTAGGAGGCGCGTTTCCAACAGGCTTTGGTTGAGTGAGGCTAGCAGCAATGGGGATATATATTTAAAATATTTTTTGTAGAACTCATATGGAATGCTATCTGGGCCTGGGCATTTTCAGTTTGGCGCACCACAAATGGTAGTCCATAATTTGTTTGGAGTAATTAAATTCATTATTTTCGGGTATCAGAAAATGGTGTGGATATGAGCTTGGTTGAGAAATTCCGCCATTTCGGCTGGCTGAATTGGTTCAGCTCAGTATAACTCGGAGTAATATCTTTGCATTTTGATTGCCACTTTGGCCGGTGTGTCCACAATAGAATTATATGATCTTCACACCTGTGTGCAGGCCACGCTCTGGTGTGGTATAAAAGTTTTTTTGAAGAAGTATGTGGTGCACTTGTCACCTTTAGTGATGCATGTGGCCCTGTATTGGACACAAACCTGATGTTTGTGTTGCCTTTCAAGTGCGTTGAGGTGGGCAGCTGCCTCCGCCCACTTCTGGCCCCATGCAGGGCTATATCCTGAGGCTGGAATGTTGGACTCCAAGTGGGCCAATTCCACCAGCGCGCACAATATAACCACCAATGTGGCTCGTGAGCATCTGGATGAGAGATGGCGATAGTGGCGGATGGTGTCTTCTTTGAAAGTTGCCCATGTTGAGATGGGGTCCGCGCAAAACGGTACAACAAACAATTTTGCCAAAGTTGCCTCTTCCACCCACGTGGAAAATCCTGGCGACGCGAGCTCTGGGGGGCGGATTTTGCACCAATGTGGGGCCTTTGCAACTGTGACGGGTAATTGGTATGTTATCAAGACCAGTCGGTGGTCAGAGAATTCCATTTTCATTGCTTTGAAGTGGGAGATATGGGGTTGGAATTTCGCCGGCGCTAGAATAAGGTCGATGTGGGTCATGGACCTTAATTGGCCATTGTGGATGTGGGGATGCGTCATGTTTTCGAGCAGTGGGGCATGTCATGGCAGCGCATCCATTAACCCAAGGGTGGCTTTTAGAATGCGTAGTTCTACGTGACCCTGTGGGGCGTGAGGTGAGGGCGGCCACTGGTCCGTTGGTGAGGTTAGCCAACAGTTCATGTCACCAATTAGGAAAGAATTGGGGTAGCGGGAGGGATTTGACCGACGAGAAAAATTCCCGTCACTCATGTGCACCGTTTGGGGCATAAATGTTGACGATTGTGTGTGCAACATTGGCCCATGAGAAGGTGACAACAAGCACTCGGCCATTTAGGAATGTTTCTGAAGATGTAAATTTGAAAAATTGTTTTTCCAAATTAGCACCCCACAGTGCTTTGACCAAAAAGATAGGGATGGTAGGAGCATTGTTTTCCAAGCTTCCTCAGAACCTCATGGACAGTGGGACTCCTGGATGGCCAGGATATCCACGGGTAAATTGTTTTGTAAAAAACTCAGTTTCCTAGCCTGGGACGGGGAGGCCTTGAGTCTGGCAATATTCAGCATCCCTAGAGTGAAGGTTTCCCCCATTGCACCTTAGGTGCGAGGGGTGGGCCCCGGGCCCACCAGCCTCTTCCAGGTCCCCATGGGCTTTTACAGCAGCGCGGGTATTAGCAGCAATGCTATTGGGGTTTTTGTTAGTTTTTGCGGAAAGAGTCGCGTTGGCTTTGGCCTTTGCTTTTTGTTTTCCCGACGTCGGACGAATTTTTTGCAGTGCAGATAAGCTTGGTGCACCGTCGAGTGGGGCAAAAAATTTTTTATTGGTTGGGATAGGTCCCAAGTCAGTTTCAACCGGGGCTTGGGTGCAGCAATTGGGTGAAATCGAATCTCCCATCAGATCCTCAGATTAAGTGGCCCATTCAGCATAGGCCTCCCAATCTGATTGGGTGATGGATTCCCAAGTTGCTTCCGCCATGAAGGTCTCCATGTCCTCCTGGCGTTGTGAGTGTGGGATGGTGGTGGTGGCCTTGGCCACTTCCTTGGCCGCGGTCCTACAGTCCTGCTTGGCCTTCTTCCGCTCCTGCGGGGAGATGGGCTTTACCAATAGGTAGCAGCCTTGTGCTCCCCACGGGAAAGCCTCCTTGGTGCTTGCAGTTGGTTCATAGTGCGCCTCTCCACTGGCCATGGCTGCCGAGGGGTGCTCTTGGAATGTGACGCCCTCTTTGATGGGGCATGCATGCGCCTTATGGCCAAACGCATCACAGTGGGTGCAAATGGGGGGCGCGCTGTCCACAGTTACCTGGAATGGGTGGGTGGTGTGCTTTGCGATGTCAATAAAGGTGGAGTGCAGGATCTGGGTTAGGACCTTCGCGATCTCCTCAGTTGGGGTCAGAACTGCGATGGCTTTGCTGGTGCACAGGTGTGGCATCAGCGTGAAACGTTGCATTTCGAAAGATTGTATTTCACCATATATGGTGAGATTATCTTTCAGGTGTTGCTCCAAAATGTCACGTTTTACTGTAGTAGGCAGATAGTCAAACGTGAGGAAATTTTGGTTTGATTTTGTCCATCTGGTGCATTTAGTTTCGACGACCCATTGCCCTTTGGGGAGGTTGACCACTATGCACACCGCTGCAGCTTCATCTGCTGCTATTTTGCTTTTGAAACCTAGGTCCAGCCAACCGCGTGACATGGAGTGAGGTGCAACGTACACCGCAGTCAGGAAAATTTTGTGTACATCTTCACAAAATTTTTCCCATAGGGCCATTTTTTGGATGTCCAGATACACACGGACTCCAAATTCCACCGATGAAAGTGGCTGGGAATGTGGCGTATTGATTTACTGGTTGCATCGTGCTTGCCACATGAGTATCTTCAGGGAAATTGTGACCGCCGGTTTTTTTAAATTTTTTTCTATTCCGCCGGATTCTCTGGGGCGTTTTTGAATGTTAGAGGCCGCGGGCCTTCCGCCTGCTCCTCTTGCCTTGCTTGCCCAACTGCTCCCAGACATGGGCGCAGACTAATCCCCTCTATGAGATTATCAAACTAGATTTAGTCTTGAATTGAATGGGTTGCAAAAGTGTTTGCAACGAGAAAGAAAAGTTTAACAGCTTGGTATCTTATGCACAAGTAAAAGCAATTATCATTCAGCTGTTTGGGGGCACTACCAAGATGTGTCAATAAAAAGTTAATATGACTATACAGTTTGACCAAACTGAAAACCTATCAGAATTTGCTGAGTGGTTTTTAGCGGAAGCACACGTTCTTCTTGGGGCCAATATCTTAACCACTGAAGATGTAAGTATAGCAATGATGACAGCTGTCAAACCATATTGGGAACTATATACCGCTATGTCCCATGTGTTAAATGGGGATACCAGACTTATTTGGATCATGAACGCCTTATGGCAGCTCTCCACCACAAACAGTGCCCCCAATGTAGTCCGAAAATTGCTGTTGCCTCCGCTTCAACCCTTGCAGGATATAGATTGCAGCGACTGGGTTATCAGCCGCTGGAATGTAGTCATCCCTCACATGAGTCAATATACCCTTTCCAGCCCAGGTACGCTTCCCCAGTTCATCCACGACCTTGGAAACTTACTGGCAATTATTGGCCTGGGTCTTCCGCCCCAAACTATAGACGCGCACCTTTTATGAACACTTGCTTACAGTGTGAACAAAGAGGGCATTATGCAGCCAATTGCCCTAGTCAACCACATGTGTATGCAATGCCAACTAGGATAATTGAGAAGGGAAAAGCTCAAGCGGAGTAGAGATGGAATGCTTTAGCTCCGCTAAGTCCATATCATTTGTCCCCAACAATCACCCAAATATCATTTTGGGTAGAAACTAACCCTCAATTAGATGATGTGTTATACTAGCAGCTTTCATTGAATACCCCTGCTTCCACTTCCATGAGTAAAGGCTCATCCCATCAGGCCGAGCTTTGCCAGGATGTGCAGAAGCCATATGCGTAGCAGATCCTTGAACAGACTGGCATTAGCAAACCGGATCCTTCACTGAATGTCACTCCTTTAGTAGGGGTTACTGTAGCCATTCCAGTGGAGAAAATCGCTAGTGAGTATCCTCAAGTCAGCAAGGGAATTTTTTTCTTTGATTAGCACAAAGCCCTTGAACATACAAGCAATACGCACCAATGATTAATCTTACTAAGAATGTACTTATTGTGACATATTCGTTCAAAACACGAAAATCCGTGCTATCATAGACATGGGAGCACCTGTGAACATAGTCTCCACTTGGTTGGTGGCTAAACTTATGTTGAAACCGGATGTGGACCATCATGTAGTGTATGGGACCACAGGAATGCACAGCACTGTGTCAGAAGGAGCATATAGCGTGTTGCCTCTACGATTTGGGTCAGTCCAGGTGTCTGCTCCAGTGGTGGTTTTGCCAAATAACCACTATGATATGTTAATTGGCGCGGCTTTCATGAGGAAATTTGGCGTTGTAATAGATATGGTGGAAGAACCCCTTACCATATTTGGTCAACAAATTCCAGTATATCTTTCCTCTGGTGGAATCCCAATGGATCCAGTCCACTCTGGTTAGATCAATCTAGCATACAGTGAAGGAGTAATCCCCGTTCACTACCAGCAACTGAGCCGGTGGATCAAGATCTTCCCCAACCAGATATATGAGAATAAGGGAATCCCACTTCGAGCAACGCGCCCTTTAAGCTTAACATCTGGACACCAGGGCATAATAGGGACTGGGCTCGAAATCAAAGTCCCTAGGGTTTTTATGGAGAAATCCTGGCGCCTCATCAACACTTGTGGCTTGAACCACATGTGGGTCCAGGGTTATTGTTTCCTGGGAATGGGGAGGTGAAGGTACTGCTCGCGAACCTACAGAAGGAGACAATAACGATTAGGTGGCACCAAGTTGTGGCTTACCTACACTTTGTCCCTATTGGGGAAGTTCATCATATTCATGACTTTGGCTCATGGAAAGATCTCGAAGTACCAGCTCACTCCTCATTTGGCGTACTGACTGTAGTACCACGGGAAGCACTCACAGGATTATTGACAGAACAACAAGATAAGGCTATGGCCTTATTTGAAAAGTATCGGGGTATTTTTGCTAATGATGATCATGACCTGGGGTGCGCTCAAGGGGTGGTACATTGAATAGACATGGGGGATCACCCTCCTATTCGTTCAAGACCTATTAGACGTTCTTAAGCAGCAGAAGAGGTTGTCTCAAATGAAGTAGATAAACTTATTGAGCAAGTAATGCTAGAGCCGTCGAACAGTCTGTGGGTGTCACTTGTGCTCATCATAAAAAAGAAGGATGGTATGAACCGAGTGGTTGACTATTATAAACTCAATAACATAACAAAAAGGATTCTTACCCTCTTCCACGGATTGATGATGCATTAGACTGATTGGGTGGGGCGAACTCTTTTTCCACCATGGATCTGATCTCAGGGTATTGGCAGATCAAATTGCCATTAACGTAACGGGAGAAATGTGCAATCATCACCTTGAGAGAATTGTTCCAGCTGACGCGCATATTGCAAGGGTTGTGTAACACTCCGACTACGTTCCTGCATGCCATGGATACAATTTTAGGTGATTTAAAGCTGTCCTGCATCTTAGTTTACCTTGATGACATCAATGTGTTTTCGCGGACATTTACAAAGCACCTAGACCACTTGGAGCAAGTGCTTCAGCGCCTCACCGCCGCTAATATCAAAATTAAGCCTCAAAAGTGCCATTTCTTTAAAGAGCAATTAGAATACCTTAGGTTTGTCATGGATTCACATGGGCTTGAACTGTAGCCAGCTAAAGTGGAAGCGATAAGCAAGATGACTCACCCAGTGAATAAGCGGGACATTCAAGTGTTTTTGGGAATGGTTGGGTATTAATGAAGGTTCATTCCCAATTTCAGCTGCATCAGGGCCCCGCTTTTCAAACTATTAAAGAAAAATGCTTCTTCTGATTAAATGGAATGATGCCAGAACACTTTTGATGTATTGCGTACCACACTAGCAAGCGCACCCATTTTGCAATACCCCAACTTTGATAAGCCATTCAAAGTGCAAATGGATGCCTCACTCTCCGCTATAGGGGCAGTATTATTTCAGAAGGATGATGATGGCGTGGATCATCCTGTTGCCTTCTGTAGTTGAATTTTGAACTGTCATTAACGGAACTACACCACTACTGAGCGAAAATGTTTAGTGGTAATATATGCATATAAACAGTATTGAGTATATATGCATGGGGTGAGATTTCAAGTAGTGATGCATCAAGCTTCCTTGCACTGGCTACAAAATCTTCATGAACCAGAGGGACGGCTCTCACGTTGGGCGTTGAAGCTGCAAGCATATGATTTTGAGATTTTTCATTGACCAGGAGCAAAACATCAAAATGCGGATTGTCTCTCTAGGCTGCCAACAGTCGCAATCTCAGCGGATCTAGCTGACATAATGTATAAGAAGATGGTGGTAAATAAATACCAGGATGAGCCGCCTTATTTGATCAAGGTACTAGACAGACTCAGGGTGTATACCTTTCTATGTGGGGGAGAACTATATAAGCAGATTGGCGACATGACGTTGAGTTTCCCTAAGCCTTCGGCTTGAACTGCAATAATTATGGATGCTCATTGGACTGCAGGTCACGGAGGATTGCAGAAAACGCTGGAGATGTTGCGACCACAATACTACTGGGAGAGCATGAATTACAACATATTAGAAATGATTAGTTGTTGTCATCAGTGTCAAGTGGAAAAACCATTCCACAAGAGAACAACATACCAGCTGGTCAAACCCTAGTTCACCTGGCACACCATTTCTATTGATGTAGTAGGACCTCTGCCAACTATTACCAATCAATCCAAGTATATTATCATTGCTATAGATCATCTGACTTGATGGGTGGAGGCCAGGGCCATCAACGATTTGGACGCGGTCACTACTGTCAAATTAATCATGGAGTGTGTTGTACAGCAACATGTTGCCCACAATTCATTCTAACGATAATGGAACCAATTTCACTTTGCACATTCTGCCAAAGTTGAACAAGTCGATAGCGATCCATGGGGTTTTGACCACCCTCATATCATCCAGAGTCTAATGGAATGGTGGAGCGAGTTAATGGAACCCTAGTGAACATCCTCCATAAAATTGGTAAATGATCGACCCTTGTAATGGAGCGCCCTTCTACCCACAGCTGTATTTGCATACAATATTAGCTATCATTCGTCCACTGGTAAGAGCCCATTTCAACTGCTGTATGGTCAACATCCAACTCTGCTGGCCTTGCTATATTCGTGTGTAGAGGACACTGGTGGCGTGAATTCTCAGCTATATCTGAATCAACTCATGGATACTTTGATCAAGTTGCAAATGGAAGCCTACTCCACCTGTTTGGCTAAAAAATTCATGACCAGGTGGCCGACCAGAAGTGCCAGAACGGACTTCTGTTGTTTGCTGTAGGGGATTATGTTTTATTCCACGACCAGCATGGATTTGATTGAAAGAATAAGCTCTCTGACATTTGGGTCGGCCCATTCAAGATTATTGAGAAGACTGGAATGGATGTCTACACAATTAAGGAACCCGCTGGGGGTTGGGTTATCAACCGAGTCCATGCAAAGTTCCTTTGAGCATACAAACAGTAAGAACCTATTGTCCAGTCAAGGAGGGGGTAATGTCGCAATTCCAATATGACTGGATGATAAGCTCTAAGTCAATATGGCGGAATGTATGGAATCTGCTGGAATCGAACTAGTACTGGTAATTTAAGTGCTTTGAAATGAGGCATTTGGCAAATCAAGAGGATTTATGCCGAGATTCAATACAAATGAGAGTAAGTCAAAAAAGGGAAGCAGAATAGAAGAGTACCAAGCTTAGGATGCATCTGTCTGGGGAACCTAGGTATAAAGAGTCTGATGGAAGTTAAAGGCTTAGAGGTTTTTTAGAAGAAGAGAGATTGCGCAGATAAGTCTGCAATTAATATTAAAATAAAAGTCAAAATAAGGGGTGATAGCTCCTTACATATTCTATTAAGTATTATTATAAATTGGCGATCCTAATATCATACGATTTGGTTATTCAGTGGCTCATCTCTCCTGTCTCAAAACCAACTCTGCGGAATTGAGCTCAAACGCTGAGAATTAACACCATCTCTCAGGAAGGAATCCAACCTATACATGATAAGGTTGAAGTAATTTAAAAAATGCCTCCCCCTTAAAATCTACAGGTTATTCAGATATTTCTATAAACAATTGGGTATTACCATCAGTTGATCCACAAGTTTTCTCAGCTTAGCGAGCCCCTTGTCCGCCTATTGACCAAAACACCCCTTTTCAGTGGATTGCAGAACAGAGCTGATTTTGAGATGCTGAAGCAACTGCCACAACTACATCCAATCCTATGGCATAAAGATTATTCTAAACCTTTCATCTTGTCTACTGACGCCTGGGACTACGCCATTGGGACCATCTTGGCTCAATTATATGAAAAGGGTGTATATCATCCTGTATCCTACTTCAGCAAGATGCTTTCAAAGGCAGAACGCATCTACAGCATCATGGAGAAGGAGTGCCTTGCCGTTTTGTTAGCTGTGAAGCACTACCGCCCTTTCCTGTATGGCTTCACCATCACTGTGGTTATTGACCACGCATCCTTATAATGGTTACAGAACTTGAAAGATCCTACTGGTCGGCTAGCTTGCTGGGCTCTAAAGCTCCAGCCTTACAACACGAAGATCAAACACCATTCTGGAACCCATCACTTGAATGTTGATGGGTTAACTTGGATGCCAGTCCTTCATTTAGATAACAGAGAGGCGGAAAGTTAAAATGACTTTTTTAATGACCCCTATGGCTGATAGGATGAGGATGCGCCTGTCCAGAAAATGTTAGCCTGGCACTCCCGCAACACCAAAGTGGAGAGCAGGAATTTTTATAAGCAGCTGGGGAAAAATGTTATCCTATCTTCATCCTTCATAACGTGTACCTATTATCTTAGAAGCTCACTCTACCCTAGGTCATGTGGGAGCAAAGAAACCCTATGAGTGGATTAGTGAGAGGTACCATTGGGAAGAAATCACGGAAACTATTATTGAAGTATTTGAAGCCTGTCTTACATGTAAGAAACAGTATAGTTTTAAGACTAAAATCAATATCAACCAACTACCCTCCCCCCAACAACATCTACATAACATTAGCCTAAACGTTACAGTTCCCCTCCAGCAGACTACCAGTGGGAACAAATATATCACAGTAGACATTGACCATTTTACTAAATGGAATGAAGCTTGGCTCTCCACATTAAACAGCTAATGCCACTGAAAATATTTTTACATCAAAACATATCGCTCATCATAACTGTCCCCAAGTCCTACTCTGTGACATTGGTAAGAACTTCACCTCAATGATAGTCAAAATACTGGTTACCTCCATGGGAGACCAAAAACTCTTCTCAGCTCCATATAATCACTGTACCAATAGAACCGTGGAGAGAGCAATAGGAACATTGGTCTCCATCCTTCCTAAAATGGTACCATCTGATCCACTTCAATGGGATAAATTTCTGGCTAGTGCTCTTATTGAAACAGTAAGTTATCACTGGATCCTGAAAATGTCCCCATTCCCTATTTGTTTATGGCCTAGACTGAGTTTACCTGCGCTTTAGCTAAATATTTTATCCTCTAGAGTTAAGGAACCTGAGAAAGCCATGAGAGGATTGGCTCATCTCATCTTTCAGCTCCAATCTGAGGCTATGTCCAATATAACTAAAACTGTGACTAAAGAAGAGCAGGGTGCCAATGATCTCTGAATCCAACTACCTTCCTTCCAAGTGTCTGACCTGGTTCTGCAATCATGACTAAATCACTCCTAGAAGTGGTAAGCTTGGATCAATTTGTGAGGGTCCTTTCACCATCACCTAAAAGAGAGGTGCTGAGAATTTTTATTAAATCTTTGGCTACAGGAGTCCAATCAATCAATTACAAGCCATTTCCTACGGCACTATTCTCCCTCCAACATTATTAAGGGGGTGATGTCAGATAATTGCCATCTCAGCTTTGAGAAAAGAATCTTTTTTGGCGAAAATATTCAGAAATTAAAATTTACAAACTCGCCTAACTCTTGATGAAATGATTAAACTCGAAGTAATCAGTTTACTTCTTGCCTTACATCACTAGGGAAGATCAAACTGCCCTTGTTACTTCTGAACCTTGGTGGAATACCTCACCTGAGTTGGAGGGTCGCCCAAGCTCTAGCACTAATTCTGTATTTTTGTCTGTAACAAGACCACCCCCTCTTATGGTTTTGATGGGGCCGTAAATGGTGAAGAAATTTTACCCCCCAATCATGAGTCAAGGCAGATGGAGATCGGCTGCAATGAGCTTAAATTTAATGTGAATGATTGGGTAAAATATATAGAAAATTTCCTCCCATGGTTTTTCCTACCCATAATGGTACAATCACACTATGCTAATGCCAGATGAAGTTAAACGACTTTCTTGAGTGCAGATTGGCCAAATTGTTGACTTATCAAAGCCGCGCCAACCAGCTTATATTGAGAATAATAATTATCCCACTATTAGCCTTTGATAACCCTAGATACTAGGGGAAGGCATTGTAATAAAGTAAAGTTTATCACACCTAAGCCACTACTTGAGAAGCATTATACTATATCATATATAGTTTGACATAATGTAATTCCACCAAATTAGCTGGCAAAAACAAATAGACAAATAGTTTGTGGAAATCCAGCTGAACATCGGCATTAGTGAGCATTGTTTAGCTGACTTTCCACCATGAAAACTTGACTAAAACGGTTACAAGAGAAGGCCAGTCAGAAAATTTATTCCTGAAAAACCTTACCTTTCTTTAAATTTTTGATTTAATTTTGTACTAACACAGCTGAATAGCACCACGTGTACAAAAATTGGATTTCATTTAGGAAGAACACTATCTTATAATCTACAAACTTGAGATGAATACTCAATAAAGACTCTAGAAACTGAAGTTAATATCAACTGCGCACATAGAAACTATTTTCACCAGTACTCCCCTACCATTATCCTTGAAAGGGTTGATATTAAATAACAGAGTATCAGGCATAATCAAAAGAATATTGAACAAATGATTCCATTGGTAGAATTTTCAGATTATCCTACTCAAGGATTTATAAAAATTACATCATATTACTTTATGGTTAAATTGACTAGTAGCAATAAATTATTTGGTACTAGAAAATCCTCTCAGGTTCAACACAAGGCCCCTAATCCCCAAGAAAGAGTATTAGTTAGATTAGGTAATAGAATTACGGGGCAAGAGGCAACAACTCCATGGACAACATATGAGGTAAAAATTGAACAGTGCTCTCAAAAGAGTACAAATATGAAATCAGTCAAATTATTCTGCTTGATAACACAAAATTTCATCTTAATGGGATATTATGAGAAAAAAACTCACCTATAAATTTTGCGCTACAAATGCAATCATGAACTTGGAAGCAGTAACCAATAAATAGTCTAAATTTCAAATAGCCCCCCTCCATTGATCATATTGGTCAATTTCCTTATGGGATTATATTGTTAGAAGAAACTTATAGAAATCCCAAAGCTATTTTCTAGCAAAGTTACACTGTTTAAATTCTATCTCCGTTTTAGGTGACGTTAACCAATAATTTCTTTTAATTATAACCATAGGATGGATACTCAGTTGTTGGGACCTAAGCAAGCCTTAGCCACCCTTAAATAGTAAATAACTTGCTTTAAGTCAGATCATTGTAAGTTTTAACTGTTGGGTCTCTTGGGAACAGCAACATTAAGCCTCTTAAAAGTAAAGCCCTACATCATACACCAGATTTGCCAACAGATGACAGAATAAGGGTTTCTTCTCCTGAGAATTGCCAATTTTCTGGACTTTTACATGAGTGCTACTTCCTAACTTCTTCATGGACATGTGGAGGAAAGACATCTGTCACAAGTATAAATGATATATATGTGTTTATATTGTCTAGGTTTTCTCAGCTTACAGTTGAGCTCAATCCTCTAAAGATTATACTGAAACGATCTATCTCAATAGTAAAAATATAAAGTATACTCAAAATCATAAAAAATCAAAAAGGATTTATACCAAGATAACTAAAATAATCAGAGAGTTTTATTTCTATATACTATTCATTTTAAATCACAAAGCCCTTATATCCAGTTTAACTGTGAATACTATGTTTAGAGAACATTATCTATTTAAAACTATAATAAACATGGCAAAGGCAAGTCCTACCTATATTTTATATAAGTATGATTAGCAGATAATAGATCTGTAGCTAAATAAATTACTATATCTTTTTACTAAAAAACTAGAGATGGATAGACTTGAGGTGGTTCCTGCTACCACTATGGGTCAGCTTTTGTTCAAAACAGGCTTGAAACCATCAATGGCTATAAAAATCTGGTGTAGTATATCGTTCCCAAGGTTGTCCCATCTCATTTACATCTTTACTAAAAAGTGACCTTTTCTTTCCGCTAACTATCAATTTTTGTAATTTTATTAAATAGTTAAATTACCACCCTCAAATCACTGAAGCAGCTCTCCACTGATGTTCTCAGATTCACCGCCTGCTACTCCAGTATGGTGAGGTGGAAAAACTCTCCTTAGCAATTCTGCCCTGTCAGAAAACACATTCAGACTGTTTCATCCATTCCTCCCAATTCATCATGGTGTTTATTCCCCCAAGGATCTTACATTGCACCTTGCACAGGTCCACCCTACTCACCCCCAATCCACTACTTTTCCTTTCTCAGCAGTTAGATTTTGCCTCTAAGTCAACAATGGTTGCTTATTCTCCTATGCTGGCAAAGCTATTATTGAACTAGCGGCTGCCATATTTGCGCTGGCAGGATTTATAGGCTTACACACATATAAGGGTATTTTAATAATGGGATTACCTCCAAGGAGGATGTAGCAGCGGCACCAGCTTATCAATTAATTTATAAAAAAACATGCATCTACAACTTACTCGCCCTTCTTCCAATACTGCCCTGGAATTGTCACTTATTAACTTTTGAGAAGTTAGTATAAATGGACAATAAGCCTTATATTTGGCGGATTGTATTTTATTAGTTGAGGTAAACCTTGAGATTTAGGTGGTGGTTTATAATGACAGGAAGTGAATTGATCAACGTTATGATAGTTTGGCAATTAATGGGAATTCCGCTGAAGCCTCAATGATGGATCTAATTTTAAAATTGTAGTGAATAGAGAGTTAGCAAGCTGACAGGTCAAAATTTACCGAAAATATTGTAGATTAAGAGCTGAATGAGAGAATGGAAAGAGGGAGGTCTTTTGGATGTGAAGAGGGAAGAAAATGGGTTAGAAGAAGTAATTCATTAATCTATATAAATAAACTGGTATCTGTTGGGATAATAGCTCCTTATATCTTACTTTATTTTTAATTATCAAGGATTGGCTATCTTTATATTTCCCATCAATTAATCAGTGGTGCTAAGCATGTGCAATCAGCCTAGTGGGTTTAACCAATACTACCAAAAGTTAACAGTAGTGCTCACTACAGGGGGCCGCTGGTCACCTGTAGTATAATGGCAACTAAGGCAATATGAGGAACCTCCACTGCTTATGTCAGAATCTAATATGGTTCTACAACCAATACTCCAGTGAGCCAATGGATATATCTAACAAGGAACTGGTACTATTTATGGTAATGGAACCATGAGATGAAGAAACCTGGATGGACTTGCAGTTAGCAGCTTGCTGTCATGGTTGGATGACTTAATAGTGAAAATTAATGCCAAAGATAAGGCTGGGCGACAGGAGGCCCAGAAGGTGAAACTTCAGGCCCTTCCCGACCTGAAACACACCTTAGACCAATGCTAGGTGCAAGCAAAACATTCCCAGGTTGGTACTAATGGGGTGCAAAACGCCCAGCCCCTTATCTCGGCCCAGGCACTGAAACAAATGATCTACATAACGAACAAAGTCAGTCTAATTTGGTTAATTGGAGAATGAGGGTTCAAATCCTGTTTGAGTTACAAAATCTTGAGCTCGGGTAAAATACAGCTTCAATCAATCACTCAAGTGAAGGTAATTTCAATGTATTTTACAAAAACGGATGGAAGCATTTGTTTATTGGAGCGTCAAGGCTTGGGCACACTTCTGAAGAACCCTAATTACCCTGACCCACTTTAAGTATGTTTTTCGTGACCAACATTCCTCATTGGTTGACTTTTTTAAATAAATTTATATGTTATTTTACGTTTTACTTATGATTCCTTGGGCGAACTTGGTGGCGGACCTCTTTGAGGAAGTCTCCAACTATGTGGGCCACTACCTCCTATCACAATTTACCAAAATTCCCAGGTGTTCCCTTGGGCCTTCCAGGTCCCCTCCAGATTGAGGCACCCAAGTCTACTGGCACCGAGTTACACTTGATTATGGACTCCCCTCTGGGGTCCACTCAAGCTTTGCTGTTTCTCGCTTACCTGGTACTATATGTCGCACTCTACACCCTTGCCTTGGGTCCAATTTGCACATGCACCATTTGAGGTGCCTTGTTTCCCATTTTCCTAATGGTTATTTCCCTAGCAGTGTGGGTTTGCATCCCACATCACCTTACTGGGAATGAGAGAGTTACACACACTTTTAACATTAGTTGACCAACCTTTTTATTATATGTGCATGAGAATTATCAATGTGGGACTTTCATTATTAGTAGACTGGGTGTGCTGGCCGTACATCACTGCCAAGATGGTGCTCACTACAGTTTTCTCATTTGGATGTGTTTTGGTGCATCTCGGCATTATTCTTGCAACTACCAATTGGGAAGTGCCCACCCTTCCTGCTCATACCTGGTGGTCTTTGACTTTTTGTGATCCTGTTGTCGCGATTCCCTGCATTTCTCCCAAGATTCACTCAGAAATACAATAGGCTTTGGCTTCCCTGGGCCAAAACCCTCTTTAGGACATAATAATTTGCCTATTTCATGTCCACTTTCGCGGGGATTAGATCTGTTGTCCAAGTTGTCACCCAAAGTGGCTGACTGAGTTTTTGTAGTATTCTGCGCTAGCTGCTCTTGTGGTGAACAGTGGAGGGCTTATGCTGGTCTTGGAGCAGAGTTGTCCTGACGGAGCATACTGCTGTTCCTTCTATGAGTTCTTTTTGCTGCGTTAAGTGGGTTGGCCAATGAAAGCATATTTAAGTGAATTCTGCGAAAAAGCCCAGGCTTTGCCATTAACTGACGAGGTTAAAACATCATTTCTCCATTTAAACTTTGACATATCAATGAAAATTCCCCAATTTGGCAGTTGCCCCCTTCCAGCTCGATCATCTTGTCAAAACCCTTTGGGTAGTTTCCCCACCCCAACTTGGAAGGGGCCAAGTAATTTGACCGTCATATGATCAAACTTTATAAATATGAAAGCCAAAGATTTTGATGCACATCTCTTGAAATGAAGAAATCTTATCCTTCTAATCCTTTGAGCTCTTCTGAATTTGAACCTGAACAGGGGCCTAGCCCCAAAAATGATTTAAAGGTTCAGATGATTCCACCACAATGATGTCACCCGTGGGCGCCCCTATAAATACCGCGTCCTTGATTAGTGATATTTCCTTGAGTTGTGAGGTGCTTCCCACTGATTTCCTCCCCATCTCAGCTGAAATCAGGAGCATCAGAGGGTCTGAACCCAAATTTAACCCAAAAGGGGATTCTGTTAATGTTTTTTTTCCCAAGAATTTTCTAAGGTGCATGCCGATGCATTTGTTCTGGGCTTGAGGGTGATGGCCCTGGATATTGATGCACACCAAACCATCAGAATAAGTGTGGGTTCGCTGGAGCATGAAAAAACATTTTATAACATGAGCGATTTATCCCAAAACGAGCCATTTATATGCTCATATGGCCTGGATGAGGACCCTATTCTGGTATATCAGATTACCCCTAAGAACCCTCGTTTGACCCCTACCATGATCAGGGGTTTTCAGGAAGTGGAAAAGGAACTTCGTTATAAATATAAAAATGTATATGCACCTGCAGAAGGTGTGGTGGGATATGTGGCCTCAGTAGTATGAGTGGCCCACTATCCCTCCCTCTTCTATGATTCCAAAACATACCCTGATGGCTTATTCAAGCCAGAGGAGGAATATTCTGGTGAGATGTTGGCGCTCTCTGCTTTGAATAAATCCCATTATGGATACTTCTTGTTGACTGCTACCCTTAAATCCTCTTATGGGAAATTCAGCACAACTATTTTGGTGGATACTGTTGCATTGAATAATTTTATTGACCAAGACCTTATTGACTACCTTGAGTTGAGTTACTCACCAGGTGGTATGGTTAGAGGTGGTGCTTCTCAAGGTATCCTCACACTGAACGTCATGGGGTTAGTTGACTTCCAGGCGGGCTCCTATCTATTGTCCGACCAGTTTCAAGCTATCAGAAACCTCTTGTTCCCCATTATTTTGGGTGTAGAGTGGTGGCGGAAGTTTGACGTCAGGACTAATTTGAAAGAAAACACTCTATCCTTGTCTTTGATAGCGGTCACCAGTTGATCGTTCTTTTGTCTGAGAATAACGCCCAGGGAAAGATTACCCCATTGGCCCAATGTTCCCACTCCTTATCTTGCCCCTTAGCTGAAGCCCTCCGTGGGACTTTCCTTACCTTCCTGTTTGGAGGAGTTGTCATCTTCTTTTGATGCAGCTTCAGCTAGTACACTACCAGATCATTCTGAGTTTGATTGTGAGTTTAGACTCACTGTGGATTTGGTGCGTAATTCCTCCCCCATCTACCCATTGACTGTCCAGGAGGAAGAGGCTTTAGATGTGTGGGTGAAGGAGCATTTGGCCAAAGGTGCCATCTTTCAGCGTACCTCCCCTGTCTGCTCCCCACTTCTCTTTGTGGAGAAGGCCGATGGAACTTTACGCCCTTGTGTCAATTATGGAATTTAAACAATGTGACTGTACCCAACCTTCATCCCATCCCTTTAGATTCCCATATTGCACGTTATGTAGAAAAGGAAAAAGTTTTCTTAATTTTGGATTGCCTTAATGCATTCAGTCAAATCAGGATAAAGAAGGGCCAGGAGTGGTTAACCGCATTTCACACCAGAAAAGGAATTTTCCAGTTCTTGGTCATGCCCTTTGGGCTTAAGAATGCCCCTGAAATCTTAAGCGGCGCATTGATGCTGCGTTGGGGTATGCGCGGTTTCTTACATTGATGATATCCTGGTGTTTTCCCCTGATCAGGAGTCAAATGCAGTACACCTTCGCCAAGTGGTGGAGAGATTGAGGAACGCTCACCTTACACTCAAGATTATTAAATGTGGTTTCTTTAAGTCCCAGGTTACTTTTCTGGGCAACGTCGTTTTTGATCAAGGCCATTTGATAACTCCAGACAGGGAGAAGGCTATTCGTGAGTGGCCCACCCCCACCTCAGTCAAAGAATTGAGGAGCTTTTGGGGACGTGTACATTCCTCAAGAAGTTCACACCCAATCTCTCTGAGGTGGCAGCACCCTTATATAAGGCCAGCGGTGCCAAGGTGCTTCAGTGGTCACCCATTTTGGAGGATGCTTTCCAAGCGGTGAAGTGCACCCTGTTATCCACATCCATCCTTCGCCATGTTGATCCTGCCAAGGAGTTAATTGTGTCCTCGGATGCTTTTAACTTTGCCATTGCAGCTGTCCTGTTACAGGTGGGTGAAGATGGGTCTGAGCATCTAGTGGGATATTTTCTAGGAAAATGTCTATGCATGAGTTAAACTACGCCGTATATGACAAGGAGTTATTAGCAGTGGTGGAGGCGCTGATTTATTGGCGTCACCACTTACATGGCTCCTCCCAACCATTCCAGATACACACAGACCACCGAGCCTTGTTGTAATATCGCGCTCCTCATGTCCTAAGACCACGTCAGACCCATTGGCATGAGACCCTTTCCCTATTTACATTTTCCTATGAGTTCACCAAGGGCAAGGAGAATGGTTTAGCGGATGCTTTAAGCCGCAACCCTGCTTTGGCTCCCAATCTAAAGGAGGTAGAAATTCACAACACCCGGTTGATAATTCCACCAAGTATGATTCTGCCTCAACTTCCTTATTCCATGGCCCATACTACAGCGCTCGCACCTCTGAAAAATGCAGCAGAATATAGTATGTTCAGAAAGGCAGTTCTTTCTCAGCCGTTATCAGCTGAATATAATGTTGTTCTCGCTAAGAGTGCCCTAAATCAGGAGGACTTATCCAGGAGTTATAACGGAAAGATGAGATGGTATAATTTCAAGGGCGCCTATGGGTTCCTGCTGGACCACAGCGCCTAAAGATCATCTGGGACCATCATGACAGAATCACCGTTGGTCATCCTGGGAAAGAAAAGACCTAGGAGTTGATACGGCGCACTTACAATTAGAAGGGCTTGCCTGCTCAGGTGGGGCGGTACTGTAAAGAGTGCCTGATCTGCAATCAAATGAAACCCAATCGGCAACCTTTAGCAGGGTTGCTGGTACCATTCCAAAAGGCTGAAGGGCCCTGGACTTCCCTATCTGTGGATTTCATTGTGGAGTTACCCGTTTCAGATGGGTATGATGCCATCATGGTGGTGGTGGACTGCTTTACAAAGTTCGCCCAGTTTATTCCTTACAGAACGACCATAACTGCTGCTGAAATGGCCAAGCTCTTCGTCGCCCATGTATTTGCGCTTCATGGGGTTCCTCAAGAAGTCATTAGTGACCAGGGACTCCAGTTCACCTCCATCTTTTAGGAAGAGTTGTGTAAAGCTTTTCAGATTTGCCCCTGCCATTTGACTGCCTATCACCCCCAATCAGATGGGCAGACCGAGCGAGTGAACCAGTGCTTGGAACAATTTCTGCGTTGTTACACCACCGCAGACCATTCAGATTGGGTTTGTCACCTTCTTATGGCCCAGTTTAGCTACAGCAACACTTTGCATTCATTGATCAGTTGTTCACCCCTTTTTTGCCAGCCATGGCATTAACCCTGCTTTTAACAGGGAGACCAGCTGTGAATCTAAGGTTGAAGCGGTGGTGGACTTTGCTAAGACCCTTAAGAAGGTCCATCAAGGGGTGTCCGCAAGTTTGGAGGTGGCTATGCTAGTTTATAAGGAGAGCGCCGATGGAAAGCGCTGAGTGGGTCTAGCGTACAAGGAGTGGGATCTCATGATGCTTGATGCTCGCAACATCCCTATCAAGCAGCCATGTAAAAAGCTGGGTCCAAAGAGGATTGGTCCTTACTGTGTAGTTAGAAAGGTGAATCATTCCTCATACCAGTTTGATCTTCCCTCTGCGTTCTGGATTTTCTCCGTCTTTCATAAGAGCAAATTAACATTGTTTGAGGGCCCCTCCCTGTGACTCCAAAAGCTTATCTCATGGATGAGGCGCAAGAATGGGAAGTGGAGGAAATAGTAGCCTCACCAGGTTAAGCGACGTCTTGAGTACCTGGTATCCTGATAGGGGTTTGACGCAGCTGAGAACAGTTGGTTGCCAGCACGGGATTGTGTACATGCCCAAGACCTGATCGAATAATTCCATAATTGTTTCCCTGAGGCTTCAGGATCTAAGCCTAAGCCAGCCGTTGCTGCTATGAAGTTGCCACCAGCACATAAGAACTTCTTCTTAGCAATCGCCCCTGGAGGGGGGGTGGAGCCCAAGAAGGAAGAGAGGGTAATGTCATGGTTGGATGACTCAATAGTGGAAACTAATGCCAAAGATAAGGCTGGGCGACAGGAGGTCCAGAAGGTGAAACTTCAGGCCCTTCCTGACCTGAAACACACCTTAGACCAATGCTAGGTGCAAGCAAAACATTCCCAGGTTGGTACTAATGGGGTGCAAAACGCCCAGCCCCTTATCTCGGCCCAGGCACTGAAACAAATGATCTACATAATGAACAAAGTCAGTCTAATTTGGTTAATTGAAAAATGAGGGTTCAAATCCTGTTCAAGTTACAAAATCTTGAGCTCAGGTAAAATACAGCTTCAATAGATCACTCGAGTGAAGGCTCTTTTGGTGTATTTTACAAAAACAGATGGAAGCGTTTATTTATTGGAGCGTCAAGGCTTGGGCACACTTCTGAAGAACCCATATTACCCTGACCCACTTTAAACATGTTTTTCGTGACCAACATTCCTCATTGGTTGACTTTCTTAAATAAATTTATCTATTATTTTACGTTTTACTTATGGTTCCTTATGAGAACTCAGCGGCGGACCTCTTCGAGGAGGTCTCCAACTAAGTGGGCCACTACCTCCTATCACAATTTACCAAAATTCCCAGGTGCTTTCTTGGGCCGCTCAGGTCCCCTCCAGATCGAGGCACCCAAGCCTACTGGCACCGAGTTACACTTGATTATGGACTCCCCTCTGGGGTCCACTCAAGCTGTGCTGTTCCTCGCTTACCTGGTACTGTATGTCGCACTCTACACCCTTGCCTTGGGTCCCTTTTGCACAGGCACTATTCAAGGTGCTTTGTTTCCCTTTCTCTAATGGTTATTTCCCTAGCAGTGTGGGTTTGCATCCCACATCATTTTTCTGGGAACGAGAGAGTTATAGACACTCTTTTAACACTTGCCCCGCGTTAGATTCAGACCAATAGGGCAGATTACAAACTTAAATTCTCAGCAACTGCGGGGTATCATGGAATGGCTCTTGTGGGTTTACCGCCTCAAAAAAGTAGATGTGGTTGAACATGCCATGAGCCTGTTTTATAATAAAGTGACCAAGAAGCACATATGAACTGGATATGTCTTACCTCAACGCTACCAATATGGGGTTGTCTTGCTGGCTCATCACCTATGGGGTCAAGGAATACTTGTTCACTTATGTTCAGCCTCTGATTTACCAACTTCTACATATGGTGGCTCTTCATAATATTGAAATTGGCAATATCATGCGTTTTGATCAAGCGCAATAGAATGACACTCGCCTCTTGCTCAAACGCCTCAACCACTTTTTTTAGAATTATGAGAGGCGTCAGTGCAAGTAGACAGTTGGTTCATGGTTGTCCACAAAAGCATGGACCATTACGTTCCATGATTGAATCATGAGTTGTACTGAGTAATAGGAGAATTATTAGACTGGAGTGGTTTTTCAGGTGAATGAATATGGAATTTCATGACATTGGGTACTACACCAAGTGCTTTATGGTGGACATGTCCGGATAGGTAGAAGTTATCAACACGCAGTGGCTCAGATGAAGGATTATGTTACCCTGTTAGAGGCGGGTGGCAGATCATGTCAATGTAGTGGCAATCATATCTAGCCAACTTTGAGCTGAGTTGTGTAATCAGCATGCTGCAGACCATTTGACCATGTTTCTTTCTTAGTAACCTCAGAATATGGGCAATTTCTAGGCTTTATCAATCAGCCGGAGAGTTTCACCCAAGCAGATTGAGGCCAAGCCATTACTCTCTCATTTGGTGAGGCGGTGGAGTATGACAATATGCAAGTGCACTTGGAAAACCTTTCTACAGTCTAATGAGGAGCTGGTGCTGGAACAAGTCACTTTAATTAAAAAAGTTGATGAAGTGAACTGACAAGCTTGTGGTACTGGATGACAGAACACAAGAATTCAGAAAACTTTTTCTGAGGATGCCCTCATACAGCTTCAGGAAATGGAGCATGAATAAGATACATAGAGAGACTTCCACCACAAAACAGGAAGTCAAGGAGCTTAGGCATGGGGTGAGAGATTGGTGGTTTCACTTTAATTTGGTCAAAGTGGAGCAGATTATGTACAAAATTTTTTGCTGCAATGACTGGCGAAGGAAGTAGGTGTGTGCCAGTTGTGATTCTGGCGAGGAATGGTATAGATTGGTCAGCGAGTACCCTGGTTGTTGCAGAAGTCCCTCCAAGGGATCTAAACACTTCCCAGTCAACTTCAGCAGATTTAAAACTGGCTGTCAGATTCTGGTGGTTGACTCAAAAATAAACCTTTGACAACCATCAGATCAGGCTGATTATCCATTCAACGCTTAAGCTAACACCTATTCTCTCACCTCAAAATCCATTGCAATTACACGGTTTGGGCAGAATTTCTTTACTAAAATCAATCAAGCACTTTATCAATAAGCCCAGCCCAAATACGCTCACACATTATGGCTAATTTCCTATGTATCAAATATCGCAATTTTTCCCAATTATTGGGAACAAAATTAACTAACTTGTATATAAAATTGTTTAGAACTGACCTAAAGTTAACATTTAAAAGTCTCATAGACCATCAGACGAACAAAGAACATAATCAATTTCCCACCCTAGGGCGAAATTAGTACGTCATCTGCATAATTGGCACAATAGCACTTGCACATGGACCACCCAAAAGGAAGTACCTAGTGCTATTAATAGAAAGGCCTGTCAACGTCCTGATTAGGGGTAAATCTACTTTAATTGATGCAAGAAATTCACAGAAGGTGTATTTCGTCAGCAGTATGATGAAACTCAAATAAAGAAGATTTTAGGACAATTTTTCATGTTTTATGCAATTTTTGTCCCTGAAATCCTCCCAATTTTGAGAGTATTTTGCCACTAATTAACCTAAGAAAAGGTCAAAGTTGTATCAGTTTAAGGACCAAACTGAGGTGATAAAATATCTGTGAAAGTTTTATACTCAAATGTGGCCAGGAGATGCCCTAGAGGTATAAATACTAGCGCTTGCCTAATGACTAATTATCAAATAAATATCCTATAATAAAAATATTTGTAATTTATCCTCTTCTTATTTTAGCAATTTCTTACCTTTGGAGAAGTGTTGGAAAGCTGAAAGCACAGCTTGTATCAAAATTGCCTCAGAAGAAGTTCCCTATTACATTGGAACAAATTATGCCCAAAATTGACTGGAAGAGTTTAGGCTATTTTAATAGGCCTAGTGAGTTTTTGAACGGTGAATATAACATAAGCCACTGGCCATGTTGAGGATCATCTGGCGGAACTTTGCCCAAATAAGTTTTCAGGATACCAATTTTTTAAGCAAGCAATCCTCAGAACTTCACAACTGAATTTCACTCAAAACTGGTGACACTCTATGAAATGGATTCCCATAACCAATTCCTGGAAGAATCATCCAGATGAGAAAGCCACAATGAGATGGGAACTAGCGACAAAAAAATCTCAGATTATTTTAATGCCAGCTGTCAAGGCTCTGAAGCAGGTACCTCCTACTCCTTGGATCTTATAAGAATGGGAGGAGATCATGCAGATACAACCAGCCTAATTGATTTTACATCTTCAAGTGTAAAAGCTATGTTGGAAATTCTATATCAGGGTTTTAGTATTGGTATTTCACAAATCAATACATCCTTCAGCCTGTTCTACTACCTTAAGGATCATGTACTCAAGATGGAGACATATATGAAGTACCATGACGCAACCATGGCATCTCTTGCCAAACGTCTCACAGACCGTAAAGAAACTAAAGAATTTCTGGTTAACTTTGCTTAACCCTCAATTAAGCATACACAGTTAATAATTGCTAGACAAAACTTGGAAATTATGGAGATCTACCGTGTGCAAGGGGAGGAACAATATTCCCAAAGACCCTACTGGAAAAGCTAAATTCCAGCTTTTCTGAAGTCCAAAAGGCACTTGTTGATAATATGGGACTTGCCAATGAAGTTCATTGGAGATTGTACACCTTTAGGAGCTTCTGACCGAAGGAGTATCAAAGATAGCTTCAGAAGTTCTGGCTCACCATGGACTATCAAATGGGTACAAACCATGAATAACCGCTGTCAAAAACTAGAAAGCCATTCATATTACCTATTGTCTCAATCAGAATGACTTACCATACATGCCACTTTGCGCCAAAGAAATCACCTGGGATTTAATTGTAAAAATTGATGGCTTTTAGAAGAGTATGTTCGGGCTAAGATGGATACTGTCAACAAAAACTTTGAGACCTTGCAGCAAAGCCAGCCGTCCTTAATAGGGATGAGGAGGATGCCCAAATCAAAGATGAATTTTCTAAACTTGGACTGTGGTGTCAAGATTGCAGGCCAGAAATACTGAAATTAATCAGAAAATTTGGGAACTTAGAATGCAGCTTTGAACTGAAAATTCCCAAGGAGACAGTATGGAAAAAAGATATAAAAAGCATAACAATAAATCAAGCTTTATTCTAAGAGGAGTACGACAACCTTAAAAATAATTTGAATCCCTCAAAAGCAAGACTGCCAGTGCTCACCCAACTTCAACAAAAAAGAAATAGGAAAAAGCTCTGCTTATTTAGGCAAAAAAATCAGCCTGGAAAAGTAACTAAGGCTGAATTCAGGCGTCAGATTCCAGTAGTTTGGAGCAATATCATGAAATTGAATTATCAGAAGTTGACACTAATGCAGAAACTGATATTTCAAACATTTATTCTATGCCTAGAGTCTTAGCATCAATCCTGACTCCAGATACTTCCCAATGGGAAAGAGGGCAATTATGGGCGATGATACTCCAAGACGCTCAAGAAGTATAACCCCTATGTCTGAAATAGGGCGAGATGACTTCAAACCACTGAATTTACCAAAATTTTGATAAGGATGGAAACATTCACTCTTTCCTAAAGTTATTTAAAAAGCAATGAGGGGACCATCAGACCATGAGAAATGATCAGAACTTATTAACTCACTTGATGCCCATAGCTGTGACCTTGTTATGCCCTATTTGGGCGATGATTAGTCCTATATGGATGCCAAAATTGCAATAAAAATACAGTTTGGAGGGCCTACGAATTAGAAACTTAAAAAAAGAGAGCTTCTTATTATTAATTTAAACAGAATGAGACTATTGAGGACTTTGCGGGTAGATTCTTCCATGAGGCATATTTCTTCATGGGTGCAATGAAATAGATAAGTTTGATGCCAATATTGCAATAGAGTAAGTGATTATTCCCTTCCGTGAACTACACAATATGATGCTTGCATTCAATGGAAGCTTAGAAATCCAAGAGCTTACCAATAACTTTTTAAGCTGTTCTTGTAATTTTAATACTCCTAATCGGGCCAAAGATCAGTAAAAAATCCCGATTTTTGGGCCCAAAAAGCAACATAATGTCTGACCAGGGGAAAAAATTCCAAAATATGAACCAAAAATTCGAGCAAAAACAGCAAACAGGGCCAGTTACATGCCACAATTGTGGTCGACAAGGTCATTTTGCTAGACAATGCTACAGATGGTCCAACAGAAAGCCTGAGGTCAACTTTGTTCTAGAAATCAACAGTGACAATGAGGCGGGAAAAGAGCAGGTGGTGTTGATCCAGAATGCTCTAACTCCACCGATTTTCAAACCATTCCACCTGACCCTGATGAGCTCTTTAAGGAGAAAGATGTTGCTAAAGATAACCTCCACCATATCGTGGCTAATGATATCATGAGGGTCACTACTTGGGCCACAGAAAAAGCAACTAAACACTTGAACTTACCAAGGAAGCCTAAGCTGAGTATCAAAATCCTACGCAAAGCAGATTATTGATTAAGGTTTAGACCTCCAACCCAGATGTTTGACCGATATACCTAAGCTTAACAACTTTCAAGAGCTATTCCCATGAAGACCTTATCAGATAACTTCCCAAATATTTTCTCAAGTGTGA
Organism: Massospora cicadina; assembly: GCA_022478985.1. Classification (NCBI taxonomy): domain Eukaryota; kingdom Fungi; phylum Entomophthoromycota; class Entomophthoromycetes; order Entomophthorales; family Entomophthoraceae; genus Massospora; species Massospora cicadina. The sequence continues at coordinate 138,250 of JAKSZP010004131.1, forward strand.
AATTACACTTGGAATTGGGAAGCAGTTACAGCATTTATACATTAAATACCTCTGAAAACTACTCTGAATGTACTTATGTGGACATAGCAGTAAACAAGGTGCGAGTTTGAGCCATCGTTGATAGTGGTGCCCCAATAAATATAGTCAGCGCAAAGTTGGTTAAAAAACTGAAAATTGCGCCTGATGTTGCCCACTTCCAGGAATGTGGAACAGCTGGAGCGCATACAACCAAATCGCTGGGCGCATACAGTACCCTACCACTCAGACTCAGATCCGTTGTAGTAACAGCACCTGCCATAGCGTTGCCAAATACAAACTATGATATCCTAATTAGGACTGATTTTCTAAGAAGATATGGAGTTGTTACCAATAATAAGGACAATACTCTAAACATTCTTGGCCAGGCTATCCCAGTTTACTATAACTGTGATAAGGCAGTTGAGAAAAAGAAACCCAGCATATTCTTAAATTTGACCTACAAAGATGGAGTCATATCAATCAAGTATTCCAAAGCTTATTCAAAGATAAAACCACTACCCACACAGATTGATGAGTCCAATGACATTCCACTTTGATCAAATCAGACCATCACTGTACCATCCATAGAACAAGTAATTATCCCGATGTGACTAAAAATTAATATCCTGGAAGGACTTTATGGTGAAGTATAACAATGGTCTATACCTTAATTCAAACCAAACATTGCCCTGGTATTATCATTCCTGGCCATGGAGAAACACATATCTTATGTGCTAACCTGAAAAATCAGCCATTTTCATCAAGCAACATCAAACAAAAGCTTTTCTGCATCTGTTCCCTACCATGGAAATTCACTCATTCCATGAGTCCAGAACTTTTGTCAAATTAGGGCTCCCCAATAAGGACCAACTCAGCATAAATAATGTTGTCCCTATGGCTAATTTAAGCAACCTGACCACTTTGAGAAAGGACAAGCTCAAAAGTTATTCTCTAAATATCAGGAAATTTTTGCACAAGATGATTTCGACCTGGGTTGTGCTAATGGTGTCACCTACAAAACTGATACTGGATACCATAAACCTATTTGATTACTCCCAATTAGATGCTTAAAATCATAAGAAGAGGCAGTATTCAAGGAGATTAAGGAAACCCTTTTTCGTGGCATGTTAGTCCCTTCAAAAATTCCATGGGCAGCACCAATTTTATTTGTGAAGAAAAAGGATGGAAGCAACTGAGTAGTCATTGATTATTGGAAGTTAAACAACATCACAAAGAAGGACTTTTACCCACTGCAACGAATTGATGATGCCTTAGATAGGCTAGGGGGCGCAAAGTTCTTCTTGGCAATGGACCTTATCAGCGGATATTGGCAAATAGATCTTCCCAAATATGAGTGCAAGAAATGTGTAATTATAACCCAAGAGTGCATATTCCAGCTGACGAGAATGCCTCAAGGGCTCTTCAATGCCCTGGCTACATTCCAACGGGCAATGGACACAATCCTGGGAGATTTGAAATTGTCATGTGTATTATTGTACCTTGATGATGTCAACGTTTTCAGCTGCACTTTTGATGACCACCTGGAACACTTAGAGGAGGTTTTCATAAGGCTAGCTGCTTCAAACTTAAAAAGCCCAGAAAATGTCAGTTTTCTAAAGACAAACTCGAATACCTCATATTTGTGATTGATAAAATGGGTCTTTGGCCACAGCCCTCTAAGCTGGATACTATCTCCAAAATGAAATGGGCCCAATCCAAGCGCGATATTCAAGTATTACAAGGCATGATCAGGTACTATCACCAATCTATCACCCACTTCGAACAACTTGGAGAGCCACTTTTCTATCTACTTAATGATAAGGTCCCAATTGACTGGACTCCAGCTTGCAAGGATGCATTTAGCCAACTCTAATTAGCCCTATTAAGTGCGCCTGTTCTTTGATACCCAGACTTTGATCATAAATTTATCATTCAAACTGATGCATCCCAACAGCAGTGGGGGCTGTGTTATCCCAAGTTAGAGAAGATGGTGAAGAACATCCAGTTGCCTTCACTAGTTGGACCTTAAACATTCATGAAAGGAACTACATAGTAACAGAACGAGAATGCTTAGCTGTCATATATGCTTGCTTGCAATTCTGGGTCTACCTTCATGGCACTCATTTCAAAGTTGATATCAATCATGCTACCTAAGTTTGCTAAACAACTTAAGAGAACCTGAGGGCTGATTAGCCCGCTGAGCATTAAAGCTTCAAGCTTATGACTACGCCATCGAGCATCAAGCCGAGGCAAAACAACAAAACGCTGACTTTCTATCCCAACTACCCACCATAGCAACACTTAGTTGGGCCGCCTATGAGTTGTTTATGAAAATGATCACCAGTGAGTATTAAGATGAGCCCAAATCCATCAAGAAAATATTATTAGATCTATGAAAAAAACAACCACTGAAAATGGGATGCTTTACAAGATCATCAAGAAAAAAGTTTATTTTCCTAAGACATCAGCCCAAACAGACCTAATAATAGCAGCGTATAAGGCCATAGGGCATGGCGGATCAAGAAGACAAAATAGAATCTGAAGCAATTCTGTTACTGAGAGTTAATCCATTTTGACATCTAAGAAATGCTAGAATGCTGTGCAGAGTGCCAAGGCGAAAAATTGTTCCAAAAAAGAACATCTTACCAGCTTGTTTGGCCCAACTTTTCCTGGCACACTGTATCTATTGACATTATAAGCCCACTTTTAAGCAATATGAAGGCCAAGTACATAATCATAGCCATCGACCACTTGACAAATTGAGTTGAGGCTAAGGCCATTTGGGAACCTGAAGCAGCAACTACCTCCAAGTTCATCTTGAAAACATCATCCACAAACATGGATGTCCCCAGATTATTCTGACCAATAGTGGCACCAACTTTACCGCCAATGTCCTTGCCAAGCTCAACCAATTAATGGGAGTATGAGGTGTGCTTTCTGCTCTATATCACACCGAAACTAATGGGACTGTTGAGCGCGCAAATGGGACATTGGTGAACATTATCCAGAAATTAACCTCGGCCAAACCATCTGAATGGAGTACTTATCTAGATTTGGCAGTCTTCGCCTACAATATCTCCTAGCATTCATTACACAGGATGTCTCGTCTAAAGTATTATATGGTAGACACCTTGCCCTACCAATGCTGCTATATTTGGCCCTAGAGGAATTTAGCAAAAACACTTATCCTCAGTATGCCAAGAAGCGTGTGGATGCTTTAATCAAACTACAAGCTCAAGCCTTTGACAACAGTTTTGCCAAAAGAAAGGCCTGACATCAAAAGGACCAAGATAATTGCTACCCACTAGCCAAACTCGAAGTTAATGACAAAGTTCTAATTTTCAACACACATGGAATGGGCTGATTGCAAAAGTTAGATCGCATCTGAGTCAGGCCATTTGAAGTGAATGAGAAAATTTCCAAGTTCATATACACAATCAAGGATAACAGGACCAGCATATATAAAACTGAGTCCATGCAAAATTCCTAAGAAGGTTTAATAAGTGGGCCAATTCAGAAAAGAAAAAAGTTGAAAAAAACTAAGAATAATCATATATAATAGTTTTATTCTAATTACTGTTCTATTTCACACTTGAGGTTGGGGAGATGATCCAATTTCAGACTTGATGGGCATTCAGGCCATTATACTTCAGACACATTGGGCGTTTAGGCTGAAGTTACCAAATAGAAAACCCAACTTCATGCTCATTGGTCGTTCAGGCCAATGATAACAGACCAACATAGGCAAATTGGGAATCTTAGGGCTTATGTTAAAGCCAAGAGGGGGAACTGTCAGATTCTGGTGGTTGACTCAAAAATAAACCTTTGACAACCATCAGATTGTAAGCTTACCCTTTCAACGCCTGAGCTAACATCTGTAATCTCACTGCAAAGCCTATTGCAATCATATTGGGTCAAATATCTCAATGACAATTTGATCAAGTATTTTATAAGAGCGCTCAGGCTGAATATGCTCACATATTATGGCCGATTTTCTATGCATCAAATCTCAGCAATTGGTCCCAATTATCGGGAACACAAATAATTAACTTGTATACAAATTCGTTTAAACTGACCTGAAGTTAACATCTGAAAATCCCATGGACCATCAGACGAAAAAATCATAATCAATTTTCTGCCCTAGGGCGAAATTATATGTCAATCCGCATAATTGGCACAATAGCACTTGCATGCACCGCCCAAAAGGGAGTACCTAGTGCTATCAAGAGAGGGGTCTGCCAATGTCCTGATTAGGGGTAAATCATCTACTTTAATCGATGCAAGAATTTCAAAGAAGGTGTATTCTGTCAGAAGTATGATGAAACTCAAATCAAGAAGATCCTAGGACAATTTTGCATGTTTTTATTGCGATTTTTGTACCTGAAATCCTCCTAATTTTGAGAGTATTTTGCCACCAATAAACCTAAGAAAAGGTTTCAGTTATATCAGTTCAAGGGCCAAACCAAGGTGGTAAAATATATGTTGAGCTTGTGTACTTGGATGTGGCCAGGAGATACCCTAGAGGTATAAATACCACTGCATGGCCTAATGACTGATTATCAAATAGATATCCTGAAATAAAAGTTATATTTTTTCATCTATTTCTTGGTTTTCTCATTAAATCCTTTCTTTGGAGATAGTTTTGATAAGTTGGATGCGCCTAATCCACAGCTTATATCTACCTGCCTTGGAAGAAATTCCTGAACACAAAGGTTTTTATGCTAACATTGGCTGGAAGAGTCAAGGCAATTATAATAGGACTAGTGAGATTTTAAATGGTCCAAAGACCGTAAACTATGGGCACTATCAAGGATCAATTACCAGAACTTCAACCCAAATAGATCTTCAGGATAACATCAAACAAACGAGCAATCCTTGAATTTTCACAGTGCCCATCAGTTCATTCTATTGGGGTATGACAAAGGAAGGAAAGTTCGTTCCAATTATCATTCAGAATCACTTGGTGAAATTTATTCTAATATATTACTTGATCCAGAATTAGTACAGGCATATTTATTACAATGACCCTAACCATAGCCTTAGTTTCAATCCTTCAGGTCAGGTGATCATTTCTGACTATGATATATTGCATTCATCCAGTGCTTGTAATTAGAGTTCCCATGAAATCAATTTAATACTGTATGCCAGACAAACCCTGATCTCACTAACTAATATCTGGCCACATTTTTGTATAGCTTCTGGAGCTGGAATTCTACACAACAAGAGAGGAAATCTGCCATATCATAATTTAACAATCTACAATAGTAATATTGGTGAATGTGCTTTATAATTTTCTTGAGGCCACCATGGCTGACAACTTTGTAAGCGGCTCAAATTATTTCTATTTCTTTGGATGGTTTCAGGAACAGAAGTCTTTTATCATACATTAGTTTGAATAGCTGTCCGTTATATTGTTCTTTTCCCTCCATGGCTTTTTTTAGCGCCGTTTGAAAATCTGGTGTCTTGTCCTCCAACTCTCTTTTCACCATCTGTTTGAATAGGTCATCAGCACAATCTTGTACTGCAAGATTTACTGACAGTCTGGATAATTCATCAGCATTTTGGTTTTCATCTCTGGCGCAATGTTCAATTTCATAATCATACTCCTGCAATTTCAAGGCCCATTGTGCTAGTCTCCCCTCAGGTTCTCTTAAATTATTCAACTAATGAAGATGCATGATCAGTTACAACCTTGAAATGTATCCCAAAAATATAAACATAATATTGCTTGCAAGTTCAGATAACTGCAAGACATTCACGTTTGGTGACTTTATAGTTCCTATCGCCATTGTTTAAGGTACAACTGACATATTCCAATGGGTTCTATTCACCTTGTTCGTCCACTTGACTAAGTACAGCACCTATCTTCAAGAGAGATGCATCTGATTGTATAATAAACAGTTGGTCGAAATTTGGATATTTGAGCATTGGGCTTGTCAACAAGTATTGCCATATTCATCAAATGCTCCTTGGGCCATTCATTCCATTAAAACCCTGTTTTCAGATCCTTAAGCATATGGAATAATAAATCTGCTATTTATGCAAATTCCCTAATAAAACAGCAATAATAACTGACCATTACTAAAAAGTTTTGGGCATCACAAACGCTTTTTGTAATGAAATTTCCTCTATAGCATTAATTTTTGTTCTTGAGGTAGCAATCCATCAGCTTTTATAACGAAGCCAAATATTCTAACTGCTCCTAAAGAAGTGACACTTTTGGGGCTTAATTTTAGACATTGGTGGCGGATAAATTCTTGAATACATCCTCTAAGTATTGAATATACTCTGTGGATGTTTGAATAATAACATTGACGTCATATAGATATACTAGAAACATAACCTTTGACTTCACATAAGATGGTAACCAGAGCCCAATGAAAAGTTGCAGAGGCATTACACAAGACTTTGGAAATTCAAGTAGGTGCTAAAGCCCTTGTGCAGTTAATATAGCACAATTCTCCTGGTCCTCAGGTGACATATTGATCTTTCAATACCCTCAAGATGAGGTACATTACCAAAAAAAATTTAGCGCCACCTAACTGATTCAATGCATCATCAATATTGTGGTAAGGGATAAGAGTCTTTTTTATATTTTATTAAGACAGTGATAGTCAATTGCAACCCTGTTTGACACATCCTTCTTTTTGAAAATTAATATCAGACTAGCACATGGGCTGGATGAAGGCACAGGCAATCTGTGCTCCTAAAACTTTTATATTTTCTTAACAACTACTACCTCAGCCACTTGGAAACTTAGAATAGGTCTCATTATAATTGGGGCAGCTTCTCAAGTGTCAATTTGATTTAGTACATTTTCTGAGCACCCTAGATCGTGGTCATTTTGTGAAAAATAAACCAATATTGTATGAATAAAGCCAGTACTTCATTTTGATGATCTTTGGCTAATCCTGCTAATTGTTCCAAAGTGAATAACCTATGAATGCTTTCAGCTGAATCTGGTAATCCCATTTTATTTAAAACCCCAAATTTATGAAAAATCGGAACTTTGTTTTTGGGATTGACTGGGTGAATGCAACTTCTTGATTTCGCCTGATTTTAATTGCGTTTTTCCCAGATTGGCTAATGGGATTGAATTATACTATGACCAGTTATTAAGATTCCTAGAGCTACCCAAGTTTAAACTCTTGATATTCACCAGAAAACCTGTACTTTGACATATAATTGCTCAGAAATTTTCATCATCAGTACAGTATTGACCACTGTCTGCATTAAAGGCAGTATTATTAATTTATTTTTTATTCAGATAAAAATTTCTCAGCTTTTGTTTATGTATTATAATGAATACTAAAATTTTTTCCCAAAAATAGTTTATAACCAACGGTAATGATGCCACTCTTATACATCACGTTTGTAATATTATTTCTCCAAGTGATTGGGGAATCCACTTTTTATGATAGATTAAAGGTAACGTCTAGCCTCAGTTTGTCAGAGTATTATCCATAAAGTTGCACTTTTCTCTATACTTCCGCATGAAGTCAGTGCCAGTGAGAATGTTGTAAATCTGATTGTGTAGAACTATTGCTGGCTCAGACATGACTAGGATCAAAACGAAGGGTAAGGCACTATAAGACCCACAGAAAGTTGTGGGTTGGGCCCAGCTGTATCCTACTGCTTAGAATGTGCTCTATATGGTGATATCTTTTAGACTTTTTACTAGTTTGGTAGACATGACATTAATTTTTGCACCTCTATCAATAATAGTCCTTACTTCTACTTGGTTAATAAAAAGTCAGCATAAGTAAACTCAGATTATTGGGAAATATTTTTTACTGAATGTATAGCGGCATCAGTTGCCAAATCCAAAGTGTGAATTATTTGGGCTGATATATCAGGAAATAAATCCTTAATGGTAGCGATAGGAATCAAAACATCAACATCTTCAAACTGTGTCTTTAACAATTTGCCTAGATTGTCAGCATTTTGGACCTTTTCCAACATTTGACGATTGTAGGGTTAAGCAACTTCTGATATAATTTTAAGATTAATTGCATTCACTTTTGATCAAGTTATCTTATGAATATTCAGACTTGTGCTCAGCTGGGGAGAATTGTAAATTAGGCACATCTACAAACAGGTCAGATATATCAATTTTCGTCAAGCTTGTCTGGGGGAACTGGGCAATCTGCAGATCTAAATCATTTCTCGTCTAGACCAAAGACCTTTTCTGGACTCCTCATAGGTATTTTTTTCCTTGACAAAGTTCACCTGATAGTTTGGTTTCTTAGTCCAGCACTGGGAATCATAGTGCCACTATTTCTGCATCGGTTATAAATGATGCGCGGTGCATTACTAGGCCATTTTGGACCATCAGGTTTTCCCCCATTCAATTGAGGGAATCCTTTTTATGCTCATGTTTTTTTTGCCAAATTCGAGTTGAAATGCAGTTTTTGTTTTACACTTTGATTTAGTGCGTCAAAAGTGGAGGCCAATTCCTTCAGGTGCTCCACTATTTGAGAAGTATTATTATTATTGGTGAAGGTTGATGACATGATTAGTGTAAATCCTGAAAAGTCAAAGTGCTGCCTTCATGGCAATTACAGGCATCAAAATCGTCCAGGTTGTTAGCTCACATCAGGATTTTCACTTCTTCATATATACGGTTTGCAAATTTCCTAAAGTTTCATATTTTCAGAATTGTATTCCCATGAACACCTGCTTTCAGTTAGCCATTCATTCAGAGATGCTGGATTTCTTCATAATCGCATTTTATTGCCTTGTTATATGACCAATTTTCCCCTTACAAATGGGGTAATACCAAGTTTTTACAAGTGGTATCTAAACAATTTTAATAGTAACAGCTTTTTGTCAATCACTGCAATTGAATATGGTCATTTTTGAACAATCAAAGAAATCTGGGCATTATACTGATGAAAGGGGGTGCATTTATGAGATGGGCCTAAATTACTCAGTTTTCACAGGCTCATTTGCAGGGTGAGTAGTGTGATGAACGGGGTCTCTCCACATTGCCACAAAGCAGTTGGGCAAGAGGGCCCATGTGAGGGCCCATAGGCAAGAGAGGGCCGCTGTGGTTAGGTCCCTTGTTTATGGCTTGTTGAGCGGTTTAGATATCCCTGGAACACTATGAGAATGATGCTCACGCTAAGGAGGGCAGTTTGACCCCCAGAGAGCATACAGAGAGGCGACAGCTCTGTCAAAATCAGAGGAATTGTCCATTTGCTTCACTTAAAATCCCTGGTTTTCCTTCAAAATTTCAATAAATGATTTTGAAATCTCAATTTTTTTTGATTTTTAAGGTTTTTATTTAATATATTAGAAGACAAAGTTGTCTTAAACATCTTCGCTTGGTTGGTTTTTATATTATGGAATGGGGGATATGGGGAAATTGGACCCCGCGGAGTCCGCAGGTGGTGGGCTATTCCCAGGTCTACTTTAAGAATCTCGACCTCCAATATTCCCATCTAGGCCCATTCTAGGCCATTTGTTGAGTACCTGTGGCGTTGTGGACACTTTTTGCATTTATTTTCATTTGTTGAGGAGAATCAGAGCTCATCTCAACATTATCACCAAAATTTCCATTTTTGGGATAATTTGGCCTGGCAGCCCCTGATTTGCTGGGCTGCCCTTCGCTGTGGCTCTATACTTTTGATGAGCGGCGGAACTGGCTTGGCAGCTCCTGATTTGCTGAGCTTCCTGATAGCATCATTTCCTCTTTTGGTGTTATTTGGCTTGGCAGCTCCTGATTCGCTGAGCTGCCCAATGCTGTGATTCTTGTCGCTTCTGTTTTTGACATAATTTGGATTGGCAGCCCCTGATTTTCTGGGCTGCTCTTTGCCATTGCCACTCTCTATGCAAAAGTCCTCAGAATTTGGGTTGGCGGCCTCTGATTGGCCCAGTCAACATTTATGTTGACCTTTGCCACCTTTGTCTCAAGGTTTTGTCAATTACGTGGCATCTGATTTGACAGAATGCCATTTTTGAGGGTCATTGCCCTTGAGCCCTACGTTTTTTTTATATTGTGTACAATAATACTAGCCACAATCCCCGTCTAAGGGGGGTCAGGGCTATGTGGTGGTCAGGCAGCGCTTTGACTGTCACAAGTAGCGCTGCTAGCCATTCTATCACCCTTTGTTGTGTTGATGGGGGTCATCGCCAAAATGATGGCATATGCACTGGTATATCTTATATAGGCTGAATGCTCCCTATATTGCTTTCATTTTCTTATAGGTCCTAGTACCTGATCATAATTTCCACATGAATACAACTACATTGATGTTTTTCCAATAATTTTACTTGTTTCTAGAGCTGACCATGTTTCTCCAATTATAACTAATTTTTCACAGCCTTAGCTCAAAAGGCTACTTTGAACAGGAGTAGATCCTTCTCCACTTTGGAATTTTCTGCTTTATCTAATTTAATTTATCCAGATAACTCATTGTTAACTTTAGTGACAAGGTCGACATCTTCTTCCACCTTGATAAAGTGATTCTCTGTTATGAATAAACTTGCCTGAACCTCCAAGATTAAAGTGTCTAATTCACACTCTCCAGCTCATTTTATAGCAGCTGAATTCACCCTGAATAAGAGATATGGTGGTAATTGAAAAGCTCAACTAAATCCATTTAGTAAGTCACCAAGTGTAAACATTTTGGGTAGTTTACTGCACAGGTTTGTTGTAACTTAATAAAAGCACTATCTGTATGGTGACAACTAAGGGTGGTTAGCTGAGCGGGTAAAAGTGCTTCCACCCCTAGTGCAGGTTTTGAGTTCAAAACCTGTACTTGCTAGAAAACATTCTCAGTGTGGTATATTTGTCCCAAGGTCAGCCCACATCAAATATTTTTTTATGGCGACAACTAGTAGGTTGATTCTTCACAATAAGTGGCAATGAATCCCCTCTGGCGAACTGTACTTGAGATAAACAAAAAGAACCTTTATTCCATTCAATCTTAAATTTAGAAGTATATAGTAAATATATATCAGTTGAGTTCTGCTTTTATTAAAAAATACTAAGGGGTTTTTATAGAAAGAATGCGGAGAGCTTTTTAGATAATTCTCTGAGAATCAGCAGATTAGTCTTATGAAATTTTTGACCCATAGGATCAACTTCCATATGATGGCGAATTCCCTCATCTTAGTAATTCAAACAGTGTAACCTTTCACATATCAGCAGCCATCCCCTTATGTTAGGAAACATACACAGATGGACTAGGGGCCATGTTACCTGATTATGACTGGTACTACCGCTGAAACAAGTGTTAATACGCTTTTGTAGCTTCATAAAAATGACCCTAATCATTCAGCACCACTGTTTGAATGATCCGCTATGGCAATCTGACTATTGGCAATTGTGCCCTCATTAGTGTGCTTATTTATCATTGTCTGGGATGATCCCTAAGAAAACATTACTTAAAACCAATTGCCAGATTATATCCTTTAGTTAATTACAACTAATAATTCAGTTGGAAACTATAGCTGAAGAATAAATTGCTTTTAACAATTTTTGCAATTATAATTGACAAGCGAGATGAACTATGTGTTCAATCAAATTTAAACGCCCTTGAAATCTGAAAACATGGACTTTTGTGTATTTAGTCCAATAATATTGAAAACCAAAGAGCCTTTGTCAATTTATTCTAAAACAAAGCAAAATATCTCACAGGGAAAGGGCTTTAACTGATCTTGATGTATGCATTGCAGTAAAGTTGGCTCTTTGTCCCTATACAAAATTAGATTGTTCATTATGACGTTTTAAACTTTAACAAAACAACTTCTCAGATGGTAGAATTTTTATAAATCTATGGAACAACCTATGATACGCTTATACCAAGCTCTGCCCATATAAAGCATGGTAGATTATTCCACCACTAGTTAAATAAACTTGTCATCAATGAGGCAAGGAACGCCACATTGA